>WSFP011380879.1:0-29615 GCA_009831015.1 Picea engelmannii
ATATTGAGATTGAGAAAAAGAACGAAATCTTACCTGTGTATCATAACCATCTGGTAGTTGACTGATGAAATTGTGAGCGCTGGACGCCTTGGCGGCAGCAATTACTTGGTCCAAGCTGGCTCCATCCTTTCCGAACAAGATGTTCTCCTTGATGGATGTAGCAAAGAGTGCAGGTTCTTGACTTACTAGCCCAATTTGGGAACGCAGCCATTTCAATTGTAGCGCTTTAGTGTTCACTCCATCCAGCAGAATCTCTCCTGCCTGGGGATCATAGAATCGCTCTATCAACGCCACAGCCGTAGACTTGCCGGACCCGCTTCCTCCCACCAACGCAACGGTCGTACTTGTGGGAATGGTTAGACAGAAGCTGCGAAATATCCTGGTCTCCGGTCGAGACGGATATGCAAACTCAACATTTCTAAATTCAATTTCACCTCTAACCTCCTGCAATATTTCTCCGTTTAGATCATCCGAATCAATGATGGGATCTCTGTCAATCATGTCAAATATGCGTTTACCAGCAACCCTTGCTTCTGAAAAGTATCTGAGATTCGGAAGCGCAGTCCCTAAACCTCTGCAAAGATATCAATTATTCCAGAAATTATGATTGAAATCCTTCGGGTAAATTTGCCGTTCAGTTAGATCCAAAATTATAGAAGCAATGAAAAGAGAGAAATTGACAGGGACACAGAAATTACAAGCCACCCCGCAGTAAACAAACTGAAGTCACGAAAATCTTTCCTCCTAATGCGCCATGATACATAACCAATCTGCTACCATACCACGCGTTGAACGCCCAGATACCGAAGGTGATTCCTCCACTTCCTACTACCAAACCTTTGACAAGACCTTGTTTAAGCCCAAGCTGTACAGTTCCATTAAGCGCATCGGAGAACTTGGTCATTGTCCTCTCCTCTCCAACGAAAGAAATGACCGTTCTGATCGATGACAGAGCTTGCTCTGCAATATTCCCAGCTACGTTATAGGCTTCATTCAGCTTGCGAGAAGTTCCCACTAGAATCCGTCCATACAATAATCCCGGAATAGTCAGCAAGATCACGAAAGGAAATGACACTATTGCCAGTCTCCATGTCAAGTAGAATGCCACAAAATAAGCCCCGACGAACAGAGACACATTCATGATGAAGCTGGGTAGCTGAACATGGATAACTTCAGAAGAGAATTAGTATTGTTTTCTCGACCAATTTCTATGGGTTACCCCCAAAAAAATTCCTGTAGAGTCGGAACAAATAAAAAATCGACGAGCCCGAACAGGACAAAATAGATGAGGAGACCGACATACCTTGTCAGCGAAAACGTCCTGTATAACAAGAGTATCATTAGAAACGCTGGTAACCACCTCTGAGGTGGTGGTACCTTGGGTGTCGAAGAATCCCTCGTCCTGCCTCAATACCGCCTTCAAATATTTTCTACGTAACCGAGATGCTTGCCTTTCGCCGGTTCTCGCCCAACAGAACGCCTCTGATGATACAAAGCAAAGCAACATCATAAAAAACACTCTGGAAAGGGAGAAAGAAGAGAGTAGCGCAGTTATACCCACCTAGAAATGCAGCGACCAACACACCGATCGACAAATACACTAGACGCAAAGAATACTGCACAATTTACCAACACCCAGTTATTAATCAATATACGAAATCGTGGCTCTTATCGTGTTCAGAGGATTGAAAGATCTGAGTATTACCTTGTTGACTGTATCAATGAAATTTCCCGATGGACCACTTCCTATTGTGTTCACCAAACTACTCAGTATAAGCATCGTCCCAGGCGCGGCAACTCCATCTGCAACCGTTCCCAGAGTGCCAAGTATCATAAGCCACAAATCTGTTGAATCGGCATACTCGAAAAGTTTCAACAACGAGATATCTGAATTCTTTAAGCGACCAGCGTTTTGGCCTACATTTGGTTTTTGTGAACCCAACATCGTGCTTTGCTTCTTTTCTTCAGCTCGTTCTTCCAGACTCGACATGTCTAGCCGTTCCCTCGCGATGTTCTTCCGTTGCAGTGAGATCACATTTCGCAGGGCTTATTTATCCTAGTATCTTTAAGTCTACACTCAGAATCTCCAACACTAAGGACTCTTTACTATTTCTAATTGCCACGAACAAAACGATTTGATTAACGCAAATGTTAAAATCCCAGGTCGTCAACGTCACTGTTTGTAATCAGATTTGCTGTTTGTAATTGTCTTCTAATCATCTTTGCTATAATTGTCGCACTCACAAACTCCTGAAATGATGAAATGCTTTCACAAGAAGTGTTTGACTAAAGGCCACGCCACCTCCCAATAAATATATATATATATATATTAACGGGTATTCTTAAATTTAAAAGGTTATGATTTCAAAGCAGTATTACAAATCAAGTTTCTTTAAAAAAAAAAAAAAACCTTGAATTTTTTAATTATATTTTAATATAAAATTTAAATTTATTCCCTATTTCATCATAACATCGACTTAAATATGTAATATTATATTTACACCTATACCTATTGGTAATGGGCATAATTAAAAAAAAAACTTGAAATTTTTAATTATATTTTAATATAAAATTAAATTTATTCCCTATCTCATCATAACATCGACTTAAATATGTAATATTATATTTACACCAATAAGTTTATACCTATTGATAATGAGCATAATTAATCCTTAAATCCTAAAATCCTAAGATGCTAACATATTCCTTACCGGATGTTCGCTCAACAACTTTCCACTAATACATGCTATGTTGATGCGAACAACTTTCCACTAATACATGCTATGTTGATCAGTTGCGCTAGTTATAAGAATAGTAACAAAACCACCTTTTAAAATATTAAAATGATTCCTCAATAATTCCAAGCACACGCACCTCTTTCTTATTTTAAATTATTCTCTTTAATAGTTTTATAATTATTCAAGAAATGATATTTTAAATTTAACTCTTAGATTGCCTCACATGAAATGTTGCCTCACATAAAGAACATGTTCACGCGTGAAATGTTGCCTCAACATAAAGAACATGTTTATCACTAAAATTAATAAAAACACTATTTTAACATAAACGAATCATGTGTTGAGCTAAAACAACAAACACCCTCTCGAGATTCACCTTCACTTACACAAAGTTGCATTAATGCATTAAACACCACAACAATTTAATTGAACTAATTACTAAGAAATCATATACAAATGAATAATGCACAAACATAATGTGAAAAAAAAATAATTATCATTATTAAAAAATTGTAAAATAATATAAACACTAAAATATTAATATAATCCAAAAAGTGTCCAAATAAATATGTTCTATGTAGGATTCTATGCAATAGATACATGTTTATTATAATTTCAACTACTTACACAATTTTTCTAGGATTGTAAGCTTTCTTGGATTGTAAGCCAATTTTCCTCAAAAGTTTTTGGGTGACTCACCACCTAAAAAACATGTAAGAATTCATTTTACCTAACACTCTATTGAAATGGTTGGATATGTGACTAATAGTTTCAATGTTAGAAATTAAAGAATTAATAAGAAATGGCTTTTAGAATGACTAATACAATGTCTTCTATAGTATTTAAATGAACATTTAAATGTATGTATTTATGAGAAAAACAATAATACCTCTATTGAAAATATTGTTAAGTTTTATAATAATATCAAATAAAATCGCTCCTTTGCTTCTTGTTTAGGAGCATGTTTTTGGGGAAATACAGGATGGCAGGGATGCTTCACTTTGGATGGACTTGTGGCAACAATTGCCTTCCTTGCAACACCTGAACCCATTGCTTGACCTTCGAGAAAACATGCATTAGGATAGATCTACACGTGTAGTAGATTACTGGAAAAGAACTCCCTCTACCTCAACATGGAGGGAATGGAAGCTTACCCACACAAATCTTCGAATTCCTGAAGGTATTGATCTAGGACCATGACATGAGGAGGCAGCGATGCGCAAAATTTTCATTAAGGCCCCAATATTCTACGATGGGTTCATTCATGCAAAGGGGTCTTCACCATCAAGGAAGCTTATGGTATAACAACTCCCTTTCACCTTCTGTATAAGAACTGATCTTTGACCAAGATGAAAGGTGATGCAAGAGCATCATACCCCCCAATTCATTTTTTAAAATTTTGCTTATAGACGACGAATCAGTTGAGGAGGATGTGGTTTCCTCATCAACATGCATCCATATGATGTGTAATTTTTGTTTTTGTTTTAGTATATAGTCAGATATTTTAGGGATTGATCGAGATTGGCTTGGATTTGAAATGATCTAAGCATTGTACTGTTTCAAATTTAATTTGTAAGCCCGCAGGCATGAGAGAGTGGCCAACAAACATGTAATTTCAACCCAGAGAGAGAGTGAGAGCAGTCAGGGCTTTAGAATTTCCAAACGATGTAATTTGTCGAGGAAGGTCAAGCTCGATTTTAATAAAATTAAGTGTGTGGACATATTTCATTATATTTTAATTTCTTGTCAGTCGTGTATAATTTAGGGTGAACTCATAGTCTGAATTAGTGAGATCAAATGCTTGGTGTAAGATGGGTTGTGAGTTTGATTCATGTAACTGTTGTTTGGATAGACAAAGATCGAGGAACAAGATTGTGAGGTTTCTATGAACTTCATTGATTCAGATTATTTTTTAGAACGAAAAGAAAGCAGAGATATTACAATGAAATACACATAAATATTGTCAGAAATAGAGAAATGCAGTAATACATTATTTCTATTAATGAAATAAATGTACAAAGACTAAAAATACACAGTGAAAGACTAGCTAGAATGGTGGAAACTTATCTCTAAGAAGAGATGTGACAGTTACTCACATTCGCAAGAAGTTGGTTGTTACAATGAGGCTCCAAAGGCATTTTTAACATAAAAAAAAATCCTAAATCCTAACCTCGGAATATGAAAAGCCAAAAGGTTTGCAGGCCCCGATGGGGGTAGTTGATACGTCAACTTCCCAGGGGCATAAATTTTTCATACAATCTATGTTTGGGGCATTTGATACCTCGTCGGAAAGGTTTATCTAAGAAGTACAACTTATTTCAGGGTTTAGGTTTTGTTAATGGAAAACCCTAGCCCCCAAAAATTCAAAAAAAAAAAATCGTTTAGGGCCTCAAAACAACTCCTGAAATTTGGTTCTCGAAAAATTACAAAAAACTTTCAAAATGAAAAACTGTATGTGAGCCAATTTAAAGAGGTGGGCGAACATTGATATCCACCAGGATCAATCCTACCTCCTTAGGAAGCAATGGTATCCATTGCGTTGAGTTCCCGGGAGAGAGGGGGAATCGTTTGTTGAATCTGAATCTTGTTGAGTTGCTTGCCTTGTTGAAGAAGTTGCACTGCTTGGTTTATAGAAGGTTGTCATGAACCTGTTGTTTGCAAGGTTGAATCTGTTCAACCAACCTTTTGTATCTTGTCTTGACTAGGAAGTGTGTAGGCACCCTTGTAGGTGGATAAACAATATATTCTTTCTTTTCTGCAATTTGCTTATGTTGGATAGAAAGTTCTTGTGCCAAGGCTGCAGTGGTTGCAGTGTCCTTTTGTTCATCTTTTGAATAGATTGTGAAGAGGTTGAACTTTACAGTATGAAATATTACCTTGCAGCACTATTTTGGTGGAACAGTAGTCAAAACTACCTTTGGTATCCTGTAGAGATGACCCCCCAGAGTAACAATGAAACTACAGGTCTGAGACTCATAAATAACGTGTCACTTCCACATATATGTTTGGCCCAAAAGAACATCACAGACATCCAACATGGAAACATCACATAACACCTCATCTTTGAAGGGTTGGATGCCATATGAAAATCAACATTGTTGACTGACATGGAGATCTCGTCCCTGGTGAAGCCACCTGATGTTGTATGGTTGCGGGTGTGGTGTTGTCCACAATCCCAACTATTTGACGACCTCTGCTAAGATGATGTTCTTCTAGCTTCCGTTATCAACAATAAAATGCAGCGGGGTCCACTTCACCCACATCTGTGAATGAAAAAGGTTCTCCCCCTCTTCTAGATCTGCTAGTTCTTCTGGTTGAATTGTTGTGGTCGCGACAGTAGTTGTGGGGTATGCATCGATGATGTTTATTCTTCCATTATTTTCTAAATCAAATTGTGAATCTGGGTTTGACTCTTTTTTTTTTATCTCGACCACCAATGATTGTTTTGAGCGACATTCATGAGTGTTGTTCCAGGGGATTTTGTGGAAATCGTACCACTTTCTAGTGTCCTTCTTCGTCTTTCTGTTACCCTTATTTTCATGTGGCTTGGAAGGGTTTTCAGGAGGTTGTTTGTTAGGGTCGTCTTTATCATACTCTGGTTGTTGTGGATTTGCAGACCCAAAATCTCATTTGTTCTGGTGCCTGAATTTCTGCTCGATTTTGACAGCATATCGATAGGCAAATCTGAGAGATGAGATGTCCAAGAAGTCCATTTTGGTTTGGATGTACCTGTGCATAGCCCCGCGGTATTTCAGAACCAGATGTCGCTCGAAGTATTTGATACCCAGCTTGGTGCACAAGGTATGAAAAGTATTTGTGAACTCTGACATTGTTTGGCCCCTATCGTTGTTGTGTGGTCCATATCATGTACTAGTTGTCATAGTTACCAACAGGGTAATATTGTTCCTTGACCACATCCACACAAAAATCCCAAGTGGGATTGACCCCATATATTCCATAATCCTCTGTGGAACTTTGCTCCCAGTAAGTTTCCCACCAATGTTTGACATGGGGGAGAGCCTTAAGGAGTATGAAGGTGATCTTTTCCCTATCGAAAAAATTGTGAACAAAGAAATAACCTTATAGCAGGTTTAACCATTTTTCTAGGGCATCTGCACCTATCTGAACTTCAAATACGGGAAAATCAAAATTGAAATGTACCTTGAAAGGAGAGGTTCTTCCAAAGTGGATGCTTGATGAAGACATGTTTGTTGTTATCGACAAGTGTTCAAGGATGTGGAAAAAATTCTCCATCATTTCGTCCCTCTGTCGCGTGAGAGCTTGCTCAAGCAACTAATTGATATAATATTTTGCTCCATTGTTTTTCTTTTCTTCCACCATGGAGGGTTTCTTGGGCATGTGAGAGAAATTGTCCTCAAAAGAGACAAGCTCGAGACCGAACTTGCTATACTTGGACCTCATCGGGGACATGCACTAAAAAAAGATTAAGAGCATCCTGCTCTGATGCCACTGATCCAGATTATTTTTGAGAATGAAATGAAAGTAGATATATTACAATGAAATACACATAAATATTTTCAGAAACAAATAAATACAGTAATACGTGATTTATATTAATGAAAGAAATGTACAGAGACTGTAAAAATACAGAGTGAAAGACTTGTTAGAATGGTGGCAGCTTATCTTTGAGAAGAGATGTGGCGGTTACTCGCATTCGCAAGAAGATGGATGTTACAATGAGGATCGAAAGGACTTTTTAACATAAATAAAATCCAAAACCTAACCCCGGAAGATGAAAAGCGAAAAGGTTTGTGGGCCCCAATGGGGGTAGTTGATACGTCAACTTCCTGGGGGTGTAACTTTTACATGCGATCTATGTTTGGGGCATTCGATACCTCGTCAGAAAGGTATATCCGAGAATTAAAACTTCCAATTGGGGTCAAGGTTTGTTGCAGTCAACCCATGACCCCCCAAAATTCCAAAAACATGTCATTTACGGCCACAAAATGGCCCCCAAAGTTTGGGACTAAAAAAACTTTAAAAAACTGCCAAAATGGAAAACAATATGTGAGCTATTTGGAAGAGGTGGGTGGCCACCAATATCCACCTGGATCAATCCTCCCTCCTTAGGAAGAAATGGTATCCATTGCGTTGAGTTCTCGGGGGAGACAGGAACATGTTTGTTGAATCTGAATCTTGGTAAGTTGCTTGCCTTGCTGGAGAAGTTGTGTTGCTTGGTTTGTGGAAGGCTACCACGAACCTGTTGCTTGCGGGGTTGAATATGTTCAAAAAACCTGTTGTATCTTGGTTTGACTGGGCAATGTGTAGGCACCCTTGTAGGTGGAAAAACAATATCTTATTTCTTTTATGCAATCTACTTATGTTGGATAGAAAGGTCTTGGTCCAAGGCTGCAGTGGTCACAGTGTCCTTTTGAATATATTGTGAAGAGGATGAACTTTGCAGTATGAGAGATTACCTTGTGGCACTATTTTGGTGGAATAGTAGTCGGAACTACCTCTGGTACCCTGTAGATATGACCCCCCAGAGTAACAATGACACTACAGAGTCGGGACTCATAAATATCATTTCACTTCCACATATATGGTTATCCCAAAAGAACATCACAGACATTGAGCATGGCAACATCAAATAATACCTCATATTTGAAGGGATGTATGTCATATGACAATCGACATTGTTGGCTGACACAGATATCTCTTCCCTAGTGAAGCCACCCGATGTTGTATGGTTGCAGGTGTGTTGTTTTTGACAATCCCAACTATTTGACGACCTTTACTAAGATGAATTTCTTTTGGCTTCTGCTATCAACAATAAAATGCAGCGGGGTCCCCTTCACCCACATCTATAAATGAGAAAGGTGCTCCCCCTCTTTAGGATCTGTTGGTTCTTCTAATTGAATTGTTTCGGTCGCGACAGTAACAGTGGGGTGTACGTCTGTAGCATTCCCAACATCCAACTGGGCTATGCCACATAAAATTTTCCGAACTGTATACAAATTAAAACATATACACATAGAAACTCTTGTGGAACTTTATATATTAAAATGTAAAATAGACAAACACATTCTGTAAATTCACAAATTCATATAGAATAATAATAAAAATACACATGCAACCCACATAGGAAAATCCCATAAAAATAAACTCATAAATAATAATGTAGCATGTAATTTAACACAAAATTGACGCTTATCTTGGTAAAAATATCATCATCTATGTGCAGACCTTCAACAAACCTCCCAGCCTTAGACCACGTTGCTCATTTGTATCATCCCACTCTTGCATGCACTGAGCGAACTTATTCTTTGAGGACACTTGCTTGCAAGTTATCCGAATTATTATACTATTGGGCATTCGTTCAATTATGATTATGAGACATTATGGTTTCATGATATGTTAATTTGTTGTATTCACATAGACATGTGCTATTGACTAGGTTCTCCTGAGTGTGCAGGAATTTGGACATTGAGGATGCAGAGGCATCGATGAAACCCCTTGGACTCTAGATCGAGTCAGGGAGTGGACTGTTGGGTTGAATATTGTTGATGTGACTTATGTACATATGATTAGATGTTATGATGATTGATTATTATTTCTGACATGATTCGTTGATAGGTGACATGTGTACAGGGGAGGTTTTTTCTGGTTAAATTAATGAAAGAGGAATTTAATGGGAATTTGGGAAAGAAATCACTTAAAAACTCTATAAAAGGGATGGGGGAGGAGGACTATGGATCTCATCTTTATGTGTAATGTTAAGTTGTTGAATTTTTGTCTTGACTGAACTTCTATTGTGGGAGTTGGGATACCCATCTCGAGTAACGAGTGGTAGCTAGACCTTGCGAGGTGAGCTAGGTGCTAGCAATTCTCTGGTATTGTGTGCATGGCCCCTTTGTGGCTCGGGGGGTTGAGGGGGAAGAAGAGTACCCCTAGCATTGGTTGGGAGGTATCGATGAGGTCACATCGATCGAAAAGAGGGAGCTGAAGAATGCGCACGGGACAATGACTCAGAGCTTTTGCATTTGGCTACAGTACACATGCATACATTTTTGAATGGTAGTTTAATATTGTTCTTGTGCTTCCATTATTGTACTTCTATTGTGTAAATATTATGTTTTACTCAGCAATTTATAATCAATGAACTTAAAGTCATCCGATCCTTACGCTTGCTACATTTGAATTGATTCCCTTGGCGAACCCAACCCTGATTTCTATTACTTTTATGTGTTTGTCTTACTGATTATTACAAAGAAATTTGTGATTTCCCTTATCCCTTTAGTCATCAGTCTATGCCTAAGCAGTCGGCCAGGATCCGAATCAACGGTCGTCACTTCGGTGTTTAAAGAACTATAGATTCAAAATCCCTACTTTTCTGTGCATGGATGATGAGTGAAGGTTCAATTTTTCCCAGGTGCCTATCCCTTACTTATCTACGCATTGATTGATTCATGGTTGAATGATTATTCTTTGCGCCTTCTTGTGATTGAGTATCTCTGCATTTTTTTTATTCATCTCTGCGATTTCTTGGCATATTACCCAACGCTCTAATTGGTATAATATTTGTGATTATTATGTTTTACTCTCTGCATGTGTGTTTGTAATATGCCCAGAATTTGTGTTACGTGAATGACGAATTTATTGTTATATGTTCTTCATTTTCAACCCAAAATTAGGACTTATGTTGTTGCTAATGTAAATTACAGTCCTAGTTTTTGGTCGAAGTTATTTGTTGAAATTGTTGGTGCATCCATTATTTGACTCTATTATGTTCGCAACATTATTTATCTCTTTTAAACAAATATCGTATAGCTTGTTCAAGTAATTTCACAACGAATTTAACCTCCCTTAGTCGTTGCAAGCTTCCCTTTTTTGTTCAATTCCGTCTTAAGTCTTGTACTAAGGTTGCAGCTCTAGAACTCAATCTGTGTGGATTGGTCAAGATCCTTCACATTTAAAAAGGAAAAAGAGATCGTTACTCATCTTAGAATATTGAAGGTCTGGGATTTAGTGTTGAAGAGTCCTTGCATAGAGACCCTTAACCATTTTGAAGAGCGAACATTTAAAAGACTCTGTGTGTCAATATTATCAACCAGGAAACAAAATTGGGGTTGTTTCCTTAAGAATTGACATTCATGAAGGTTCGTATCATCACATATTTAATTAGTATTGGATCTGTGTTGATGGGTTCATTGTAATCCTTCTATGTATCTGGAAGAATATTTGTAATGATAGCGGGTTCGGTTATCACATAATCGATTCTCACATATCACATAATCGATTCTCTACTTAACCAATTGAAGAATATCACATAATCGATTCCCTACTTAACCAATTGAAGATCATCACATAATTGATTCTTTTCTTAACCAATTGAAGCTCATGTGTTGTTAATCGAATCTATTACCCAATAAAATCGCAGTCCTGGTGTTAATTTTGATTCACTGTCAATCATGATGCAGTTTTTGATTCAAGAAATTTTCTTGGATACTATGAATTTAAGTTAAAGTGGCATCTTGGAAATAAAACCATCATTTGTTGGACACGAATTTTTCAGACAGCGAATTCAAAGGATACAATAAATTTTATTTTCAGACCGCAATATGACTCCTGACAGCGAATTTATTGACAACAAATTTTAAATGTGTGATAGCGAATTTAATTTATGAGGGTGAAATTATTGACAACAAATTTCAATATCTAATAACTATTTAAATTTATAGACAAGTGATAATAGACAGAGATCGTTGATGTTGAGAATATGTTCATTACATATGCGTCCAATACTCGCTTTGTATGACAATGATTTCATATATTGATTGTGTGTTAGTATATAGTGACTGCCATTTTGATATACTGACTGCGGAATTACCTAGTTGACACAACGAATTCACCCGACTTCACCCTGCTTTCATCTTATTACTTGAATAGCATTCAATTTGAATGGCATGAGTAGTGTTTTATTTTATTACTGCAAATTGATTTGCAAATTGAATGGCAGTTGATTGAGTAGCATTGAGTTGCGATACGATTGTGTTGACAACAAATAGTAATGGACGAGATTATTATTATAGGACAACAATTTTATTATAAAGAGAAATTTTGATAGACAACAAATCATTGATGACATTGATATTATTTTGATAGACTGTGATTTTGAGATTCCTTGTTAAAATACAATGAATCTATACGCAACAAGTTTATCATTAGTATGACTACTATTTTAGCATTTGTTGTTGCATGACAGCATACTTATATGCGATAGTGTATTTATTGGTGTGGCAGTGTATTACATTGTGTTGATAGAGAATTATCACTTCTCAAGTTATGCTTGTCACATTCTTACTGATTTATGGTTAAATAGATTATAAATATAAACAAATTGGTTAGTATTAATCCTCATATTTTATACCTATTGATTTGAGGTTTAAAACAAACTACATTTTTCACCCGACTTGAAAAGTAAGGAAATTAAAATATTAAATGAAAATTTAGTGTTGTCGAATGTAGTGTAATGATTAAGACACCCAACCAATCCAGGTCATGAATATATTTAATGCTATCAAGGTCAAGTTGTGTACAGGAAATTATTGAGTTAAATAATTTGCAAGTGAAACTCATTTTAATTGAAGGGCCTTATGATATATCGAGTTATTTCACCTCAATGAGATATGTCGTTAAATTATATGATGATATTTAGTTAGTGTTAAAATTACCTGTAAATCGATGGAATTGGGGATTGGGTTCCAACCATAATAAATATTGGAAATTTTTGGTTTACCTGAATTCTTCTTATGATATTTAAAGTTAAATGATAATAATATTAGATAAATTGATAAGGGTTGTCATAGTTGTTTCACCACACAGGTTTCCTTGTAGGAACCAAGAAACCCTTCGGTTAGTTGCACATTTTAATTTAAGGCGATGTATGTTTGATTTAGTAGTCAGATCTTCCTTGGGTCATGTTGACTTGTCGATTGGGTGCTTGGGTTAGTCGTCATGTGTTTTGACAGTTAATTCGGTCTCCTAGTGCCTTGAATGTTTCTTGGGTTATTGGTCTAGGTTTTTTATGTTGTGTCAGGGTTACTGTCATGCCTATCGCCTTGTGACAACATGATTCCTGATGAGTGGATCATTGCGCACCTTGATGGGTATAGGTGAATGATAACCCGACCAGAGTATGTGCTTCCCGTTGTGGGCATTTGTTCGTTGTCAATTTGTGTTGTTTAAATATTGTCGTTGTTTCCTTCCTTCTTCAACAAAAAAAATTGCACCTGCTTGCATCTCTTGTAGTCGTAACGATGAGCTCGTTACATCTAGTATCAGAGCGGGTTCAACCCTGCAACTATGGATCACTGTGCTTTCCACTACAGTAAACCCTTGAGTGATAACCTAGCGTTAAGTAAAACTTTAACATGTCCATGAGGTGATCTCAGGATGCCACGGAGGTTCGCGACTTGGTGCCAAGTAAGGAGGTGCAACGCCTCCAGAAGTGCCCGCTCCCTCAGAGTCTAACCCCTAGGGGAAGAACAAGTCCTTGGAATGGATTCGATTGCTATAAGGGATGATGATGGTCTAACAAGGTCCTTCCAGGGATTGCCAAAGGCCTTGATTCACCATCTGAACTAAGAAGAGGCTAGGGCACCTGTACTCCTGAGGGTCCATAGCGCGCCCCAACCATTACCGTTAGCTTTCACCAAGAGCTCGAGAGGGATAAATTCTCAAGTACATGAGTGTCATAGATGGTTCAGCCATCAAGGCATGGCTGGAGAGAAAGGTGATGTACTTCACACTTCACATTTATGACCTCCAGCGTGAAGCTCCACAGGGCGGTCTTTCAACTGAAGGGGAGCTCTCTTCTATGGTGGAAGACTCTCATGTTGCAAGTGAACATGGTCGTCGAAGACGTTTCGTTGGAAATGTTCGAGGAATGGTTCCCAAAGAAGTATCTTTATGAGGAATTCATTGAGCGTCATCTCAACGAGTTCAACGCCTTGAGACAGGGTGGTCGTACGGTGCCCGAGTACGATGCTCGTTTTGGAGCTACTTCAGTATGCTTTGCACCTTTTACTGAGAAACTTAAGGGAAACAAGTTCGTGTTGGCCTCATTGTTAAGATTCAACTTCTACTTCGGGTACCAAGATTACTGGACCGAAGAAAGTGTGTTGGCGTGTGGGGAGCCACATTACCAGATATTGCCCAGTGGAGAGGACTAGAGCATATAGATCAGTCGGACCCACTACCGTGGGAGATTTGGGCAAGGCCCATCAGATTCATGTAGTGGTGAATAACCACCAGGAAGAGCACCAATCGAATTTGCTCGAGACGTCAGGTACCGTCGCTGACCAGACCCTTTGTATTTTTTATAAGATTCTGGTGCTACAGAGAGTTTCATTTCTAGTGCAGCGCTAAAAAGAATTAAGGTAAAGGAAGTCGAACATGATGATTTTAGATTTGTAGAAATGGCTTCGGGGCCAAACAGAAGGTTGGAGGGAAGGTTACGGGTTGTATCCTTAACCTGGGAGAGTTGTCACCAGGGCCAACCTGTACGTCACGATCTTAAGATCTTATGACGTCGTGATCGGTATGCACTGGTTGGAATCACACAAGGTGATACTCAACTATAAGATGAAGCGATTGAGATTGGTCGATGACGAGGGATAGAGACGCGTGATTGTAGTTTGGAACCAGGGAGTCTCCCGGAGGTTCAACTCTTCCTTGCAGCTACAGAAGAGCATGCGCAAGGGATGTAAGCTTTATGTGATCCTTGTGCTAAATGAGAAGGGAGTAGCGGAAGTTCTAGAACACCTTCCGATGGTGAGAGAGTTTGTGGACGTCGTGCCTGAGGATTTACCTAGGATTCCACCGGAGAGGGAATTGGAAATTACCCCAGACCTAAAACCCAAGACTGAACTGATAGCAAGGACGCCTTATCGGATTTTGACCCCAGAGTTACAGGAGTTGAGAATGCAACTGAAGGAGTTGTTGGACCTGGGACTTATATGTACCAGTGTGTCATCGTGGGGTGCACTTGTTATCTTCATACATAATAAGGATGGGTCGTGGAGACTTTGCATTGACTATCGTCAATTGAACAAAGCAATGATCAAGAATCGGTATCTGTTGCCAATGATTTATGACCTATTTGATCATATGAAAGGAGCGATGGTGTTTTCAAAGATCAACTTGAGATCAGCATATCACCAGTTATGGATCAAGGAGGATGACGTCCCTAAGACCGCCTTTAAGATGAGGTTGGGACATTACGAATTTACTGTTTTACCTTTGGACTGACAAATGCCCCTGGGTATTTATGAGTTTGATGAACGAGGTGTTTCATGAATACTTGGACAAGTCCGTCCAAGTATTCATTGACAATATTTTGATTTACTCTCGGACGATGGAGGAGAATGACGAGCAATTGTACTTGCTATTATAGTGTTTGCGAGAGAAAAAATTGTTTGGGAAATTGTCTAAATGCTCATTTTATCAATCGAAGATTCACTACTTAGGGCATGTCATCTCCAACAAAGGTATCGCCATGGATCCAGAAAAGTTCAAGGGTATTATGGAATGGCCTGTGTCGATGAATGTCCCCGAAGTGCGCAGATTCATGGGTTTAGCGAGATACTATCAACGGTTCATCGAGGGTTTTTCAAAGATAGCAAATCTGATTACAGAATTGCAGAAGAAGAATAAGAAGTTTGTTGGGACCGAGAAATGCGCGGAATCATTTTGGAGGCTCAAGGAGTTGTTGACAACAACACCAATACTAAAGGTCCCTGACATGGACGCAGACTTCTTGGTATGCATTGATGCATCCAAGGAAGGATTAGGCGGATTCTTAATGCAAGACGATCGAGTGATTGCTTACATCTTGAGAAAGTTGAGAAGGGATGAGGAGAACTATGCGACACACGATTTGGAGTTGTTAGCCATTTTTTATTCCTTGAGAGTTTGGAGACACTACCTTGTTGGACAAAAATTTTGAACTTAAAATGGACCATTGTGGACTACAACACATCTTTACGCAAAGCGATTTGAACGCGCGACAACGATGTTGGTCGGAATTGCTTAGAGAGTATTATTTTGAGGTTACTTACATAAAAGGAACAATGAATAAAGTGGCGAATGCATTAAGTCGGAGACCATGCATCTTTTCGGTGATGCCTCTTCAGATGAATCTACATGAAAAATATTCCAACTTTACAACGCGACGATGACAAGTATAAAGAGGTCAAGGATTTTATCGGACAAAACACAATGATGGTACCAAGATTGAAGGATTTACGTTGGATGATGACGGATTATTGATATTTAAAAATTGAATTTACATACCATCGAATGACGAGTTGAGGAGTTTGATCCTAAACGAGGCTCACAGAGCAGTGTACATGGATCACCTAGGAGTCATGAAGATGAGGGGAAACCTTAAACCCTTATTCTTCTGGAAAGGAATGAAGGTAGAAATAGTCAACTACATGGAAAGATGTCTAGAATGTTTCCATGTGAAGGTTGAACATAGACATCCAGCAAGATTACTACAACCACACGCTATTCCATAATTGAAATGGGAGGTCATTTCGATGGATTTCATTGTTGGATTTCCACTGACAGCAAGGAGACATGACTCGATTATTGTGGTAGTCGAAAATCTGATGAAGAGTGCTCATTTTATTCCTATGAGTAAGATGTATCAGGCACATGACATAGCTAGATTTTTCATTAGTAGATGGTGAGGTTGCATGGCGTGCCTAAGAAGATTATATCTGATCGAGGATCGATGTTTGCTGGACGATTTTGGACTAGTTTCCAAGAGGCCTTGGGAACCCAACTTAACTTTAGTATCACGTATTACCAAGAGACAGACAGGAAGACTGAGCGAACAAACCAAATCTTGGAGGACATTTTGTGCATGTACGTGATGGAACAAAAAAAGCATTGGGAGGAATTCTTGCCACTGGTAGAAATTGTGTATAACGACAGTTATCAAAGCACCATTAAGATGGCACCTTTCGAGTTTCTTTATGGGTGACCATGTCAGATGCCTTGAGTTGGGATCGGCTTGAGGATAGGGTCTTGGTGGGATCAAAAGAGATCCAATAAATGGAATATTAAATGCAAACTATAAGACAAAGGATCAAGGAAGCGCAAGATCGACAGAAGAGTTATGTCGATGTGCATCGTGTCGACCATAGTTATGATGTGGCGATCAAATATTCTTGCAGGTAAAATCCCATAAGAGTTAGATCAAGTTTTGAAAGGGTGATAAACTATTTCCTAGGTTTGTGGGATCATGTGAGATTGTGGAAAAGAGAGGGTCGTGGCCTATTGACTATCCTTGCTTGATCCTTGAGGCGTATGCATGATGTCTTTCACGTATCTGTTTGAGACATTATGTTAGTGATCCTACACATGTTTTGACTTGAGTAACTTGCAGGTATCGGATGAAGGTGCGCTTACGGCTGAGCCAATCTGCATCATGGACCATCGCATTCGACAACTACTGTGTCGAATAGTAGATCAGGTCAAGGTTCAATGGGACAAATATAGTCCACACTCGGCGACCTCAGAGGATGCATATGATATGCGCTAGCAGTTTCCATTTTTGTTGATAGATAGACTTATGACATTGTGATACATTTTATTTCGGCACTTATATACTGTGAAACTTCAGGACAAAGTTTAAAATAAGAGGGGGTGTATGTAATATTTCGCTCTTGCGTGCACTAAGCGAACTTATTCTTTGAGGACACTTGCTTGCAAGTGATCCGGATTATTATATTATTGTTCGTTCGATTATGATTATGAGACATTATGGTTTGATGATATGTTAATTTGTTGTATTCACATAGACAGGTGCTATTGACTGGGTTCTCTTGAGTGTGCAGGACTTTTGACATTAAGGATGCAGAGGCATCGATGAAACCCCTTAGACTCTGGATCGAGTCTAGGAGTGGATTGTTGGGTTGAATATTGTTGATTTGACTTATGTACATATGATTAGATGTTATGATGATTGATTATTATTGCTGACATGATTCATTGATGGTGACATGTGTACAGGGGAGGTTTTTTCTGATTAAATTAATGAAAGAGGAATTTAATGGGAATTTGGGAAAGAATTCACTTAAAAACTCTATAAAAGGGATGGAGGAGGAGGAGTATGGATCTCATCTTTATGTGTAATGTTACGCTACTAGATTTTTCTCTTGACTGAACTTCTCTTGTGGGATTTGGGATACCCAGCTCGAGTAACGAGTGGTAGCTCAACCTTGCGAGGCAAGTTGGGTGCTAGCGGTTCTCTTGTATTGTGTGTGTGGCCCCTTTGCATCTCGGGAGGCTGAGGGGGAAGAAGAGTACCCCTAGCATTGGTTGGGAGGTACCAATGAGGTCACATAAGTTGGCAAGCGGGACCTAGAGGAACGCGTGTAGGACAACGACTCAGAGCTTTTTCATTTGGCTATGGTACGAATGCATACATTTTTGAATGGTCGTTTAATATTGTTCCTGCACTTCCATTACTGTATTTCTATTATGTAAATATTATGTTTTACTCAATGATTTATAAGCAATGAACTTAAAGTCATCCGAGCCTTACACTTGCTGCATTTGAATTGATTCCCTTGGCGAACCCAACCCTGATTGCTATGACTTTTCTATGTTTGTTTTATTGATTATTACGAAGAGATTTTTGCTTTCCCTTATCCCTTTAGTCATCAGACCGTGCCTGAGACGTTCGTCACTTTGGTGTTTAAAGACCTATAGATTCAAAATCCCTTCCTTTTTGTGCATGGATGATGAGTGAGGGTTAAATTTTTCCCAGTTGCATATCCCTTACTTATCTTTGCGTTGATTGATTCATGGATGAATGATTAGTCTTTGTGACTTCTTATGATTGAGTATCTCTGTGTTTTGTTGATTCATCTCTGCGATTTCTTGGCATATTACCCAGTGCTCTGATTGGTAAAATCTATGCGATTATTGTGTTTTACTCTCTACACGTTTGTTTGTAATCTGCCCAAAATTTGTGTTACTTGAATGATAAATTTATTGTTATATGTTCTTCATTTTCAACCCAAAATTAGGACTTATGTTGTTGCTAATGTAAATTACAGTCCTGGTTTCTGGTCTAAGTTATTCACTAAAATCGTTGGTGCATCCATTATTTGACTCTATTATGTTTGCAACATTATTTAGCTCTTTTAAAAAAATATCGTATAGCATGTTCGAGTAATTTCATAATGAAGTGAACCTCCCTTAGTCATTGCAAGCTTCCCTTTTTCTTTTCAATTTCATGTTAAGTCTTGTACTAAGGTTGCAGCTCTAGAACTCAATCTGTGTGGGTTGGTCGAGATCCTTCACATTTAAAAAGGAAAAAGAGATCGTTGCTCACCTTAGAATATTGAAGGTCTGGGATTTAGTGTTGAAGATTCCTTGCGTAGAGACCCTTACCAATTTTGAAGAGTGAACATTTAAAAGACTCTGTGTGTCAATATTATAAACCAGGAAACAAAATTAGGGTTGTTTCCTTAAGAATTGACATTCCTGAAGGTTCGTATCATCACATATTTAATTAGTATTGGATTTGTGTTGATGGGTTCATTGTAATCCTTCTGTGTATCTGGAAGAATATTTGTAATGATAGTGGGTTTGGTTATCACATAATCGATTCTCACATATCACATAATCGATTCTCTGCTTAACCAATTGAAGAATATCACATAATCGATTCCCTGCTTAACCAATTGAAGATTATCACATAATCAATTCTCCAATTGAAGCTCCTGTGTTGTTAATCGAATCTGTTACCCAATAAAATCGTAGTCCTGGTGTTAATTTTGATTCACTGTCAATCATGATGCAGTTTTTGATTCAAGAAATTTTCTTGGATATTACAAATTTTAATTTAAGTGGCTTCTTGGAAATAAAACCATCGTTTGTTGGACACGAATTTTCAGACAACGAATTCAAAGGATACAATAACTTTTACTGTCAGACCGCAATATGACTGCTGACAACAAATTTTAAATGTGTGATAACGAATTTAATTTATGATGGTGAAATTATTGACAACAAATTTCAATATTTGATAGTGATTTAAATTTATAGACAAGTGATAATAGACAACGATCCTTGATGCTCAGAATACGTCCATTACATATGTGTCCAATACTCATTGTGTATGACAACAATTTCATATATTGACTGCATGTTAATATATAGTGACTGCCATTTTGATATATTGACTGCGAAATTACCCAGTTGACACAACGACTTCACCCTGCTTTCATCTGATTACTTGAATAGCATTCGATTTGAATGGCGTTAGTAGTGTTTTATTTTATTACTGCAAATTGATTTGCAAATTGAATGGTAGTTGATTGAGTAGCATTGAGTTGCGATACGATTGTGTAGACAGCAAATAGTAACGGACGGGATTATTATTATAGGACAACAATTTTATTTATTAAACATCCAATTTTATTAAAAACATAAATTTTGATGGACAACAAATCATTGATGACAACAATTTTATATATATTATGTAGACTGCGATTTTGAGTTTCCTTGTTAAAATACAACGAATCTATACACAGCAGGTTTATCATTAATATGATTGTTATTTTAGCATTTGTTGTTGCATGACAACATACTTATATGCAACAATGTATTTATTGGTGTGGCAGGGTATTAAATTGTGTTGACAACGAATTATCACTTCTCAAGTTACGCATGTCACATTCTTATTGATTTATGGTTAAATAGATTATAAATATAAACAAATTGGTTAGTATTAATCCTCATATTTTATACCTGTTGATTTGAGGTTTAAAACAACCTACCTTTTTCACCTTACTCGAAAAGTAAGGCAATTAAAATATTAAATGAAAATTTAGTGTTTTCGAATGTAGTGTAATGATTAAGAGACCCAACCAATCCAGGTCATGTATATATTTAATGCTATCAAGGTCAAGTTGTGTACAGGAAATTGTTGAGTTAAATAATTTGCAAGTGAAACTCATTTTCATTGAAGGGCCTTATGATATATCGAGTTATTATTCATTTCACCTCAATGAGATATGTTGTTAAATTATATGATGATATTTAGTTAGTGTTAAAATTACCTGTAAATCGATGGAATTGGGGATTGGGTTCCAACCATAATAAATATTGGAAAGTTTTGGTTTACCTGAATTCTTCTTATGACATTTAAAGTTAAATGATAATAATATTAGATAAATTGATAAGGGTTGTCATACTTGTTTCACCACATAGGTTGCCTTGTAGAAACCAAGAAATCCTTCGGTTAGTTGCGCATTTTAATTTAAGGCAATGTTTGTTTGATTTAGTATTCATATCTCCCTTGCGTCGTGTTAACTTGTTGATTGGGTGCTTAGGTTAGTCGTCGTGTGTTTTGATAGTTAATTCGGTCTCCTAGCGCGTTGAATGTTTCTTGGGTTATTGGTCTAGGTGTGTTATGTTGCACCACGGTTACTGTCATACCTATCGCCTTGTGATGACATGATTCCTGATGAGGGGATCATTTCGGACCCTGATGGATATAGGAGAATGATAATCTGGCCAGAGTTTGTTATTCCCGTTGTGGGCATTTGTTCATCATAAAATTTTTTTGTTTAACTATTGTCGTTGTTTCCTTCCTTCTTCAACAAAAACAAATTGCACATGCTTGTGTCGCTTGTAATTGTAACGATGGGGTCGTTACATCATCACTCTCAGTAGTGGGTCACCCCCAAGTTGGGGCTAAAATCCACCCGGGTAAAGGGGTTCCTAAATAGGCTGATGTATCTCAGAAAAAAGGAAAAACTCTGTCATAGGTGCCAACTCAAACTAACATCCTATAATCCATCATTCCCCACATGCATTTCCTAACCCAAGAAGTGTGCCCCTTCTCTGCTCAACAGTCCTTTGACTGCCCCACTTCCTTTTTGGGCTTCAGCAACATGCCAGACAGAAAGTCTAAAAGCCCTGTAGTTGCATTTTGGCACCTTCGAGAAATCAATTCCCAACAATTCTCTCACCTAGAGGGAATTTCTCACGAGCCTAGCAACCCGCCTCTTTAGTCTAGATCCTAAGATAACCAGGTACAGGTACATGTATGGGTACAGAGGACAACTGAATGAGTGAGTTAATGATGATTTAATGATGGGAAAATGAACTAAGTCCCTGCAACTATATGTATGCATGTTCCCAACTTGACACTTGTCATGTTGAGAACCACTTTGGCCCACTTGTCCCCATCCTTAGAAATTAGGATAAAATAATTATCCATACTTTATACTTTAAGGAATATTAAAATAATATTCATTTTTGGCTTAAGCTCCCTAGCTTAGCTCTTATCCTTAACTTTTAGCCCCCCCTTTCCCTAACTAGTGGAGTTTAGTCCCCCATACTTTTTTATCGTGCCAGTTGATCTACACGCAGTGATTTATTATATTAATGATAATACATATTCAAAAATGGGCTCACTGACCTTTATCATCAAGGCTCTTCGGCCTAATTCAACACATAAGCATCCTATCTCATCATAATTGGATCACAAGCCTATACAACACAACATACACACAAAAACTCCCTAGCCTCGAAATCGTGCGCACTTAAGTTTGTTGTGCGGGGTATCTTGGAATGTGCACACTTTATCATTTTAGTGTGCAGTACATGTGTGCACTATACCATGGAAGGTGCATGCAAAAAATGATATCAAACATATCACCAACTTAAGTACATTTGAATTTACATTTACAGTTGGGGTTCATCCTAGGGGTATTACAACGTCGATGATCTGTCTTCTTCCATTATTTTTTGAATCAGATTTTGAATCTAGGTTTGGCTCTTTTTCTTCAATCTTGGCCACCATTGATTGTTTTGAGAGACATTCATCAATTTTGTGCCATGGGTTTTTGTGGAAATTGCACCACTTTCCAATTTCTTTCTTCGTCTTTCCGTTACCCTTTTTTTCCTGTGGCTTGAAAGGGTTTTCAGGACGATGTTTGTTAGGGATGTATTTATCATACTTTAGTTGTTGCAGATTTGCAGACCCAAACTCTCGTTTGTTCTGGTGCCTGAATTTTTGCTCGATTTTGACAACATATTGATAGGCAACTCCCAACGATGAGATTTCCAACAAATCCATTTTGGTTTGGATGTACCTATGCAGAGCCTCGTAGTATTTTAGAACCATATGTCACTTGGATTCTTTGATAGCTATCTTGTTGTTCAAGGTATGGAAAGTATTTGTGAACTCTGGCACTTTTTGGCCCCTCTCTTTCCACAGTGTGGTCCATCTCATGTATTGGTCGTCATAGTTACCAACAAGGTAATATTGTTCCTTGACCGCATCCAGAAAAAAAATCCCAAGTGGGCTCGACCCCATATATTCCAGAATCCTCTGTGGAACTTTTCTCCTACTAAGTTTCCCGCCAATGTTTGACATGGGGGAGAGCCTTAAGGAGTGTGAAGGTGATCTGTTCCCTGTCAAAAACATTGTGAACAGAGAAATGACCTTCTAGCAGGCTTAACCATTTTTCTAGGGCATTCACATCTATCTCACCTTCAAATACGGGAATATCAAAATTGACTTGTACCTTGAAAGGAGAGGTGCCTCCAAAGTGGTTGCTTGATGAAGACGTTCCTTCTGTTATCGACAGACGTTGAAGGATGTGGGAAAAATCATCCATCATTTCATCTCTCTGTCACGTGAGAGCTTGCTCAAGAAACATATTGATAGAATATTCTACTCCAATGTTTTTATTTTCTTCTACCATGGAGGGTTTCTTTGGAATGTGAGAGAGATTTTCCTCAAGAGAGAAAATATTAAGACCCAACTTGCTATACTCAGATCTCATCGAGGACATGCACTGAAAAACGATCAAGAGCAACCTGCTCTGATACCATTGATCTGAATTATGTTTTAGAATGAAATGAAAACAAATATATTACAATGAAATGCACATAAATATTTCTGGAAACAAAGAAATACAATAATACATGATTTCTATTAATGAAATAAATGTACTGAGACTGTAAAAATATAGAGTGAAAGACTCGCTAGAATGGTGGCATCTTATCTATGAGAAGAGATGTGACGACTACTCGCATTCATAAGAAAATGGATGTTATAATGAGGATCCAAAGGTATTTTTAACATAAAGAAAATTCAAAACCCTAACCCCGGAAGATGAAAATCCGAAAGGTTTGCGGGCCCTGATGGGGGTAGTTGATACGCCAACTTCCCAGGGGCGTAAATTTTGCATATGATATTCGTTTTGGGTGTTCGATACCTCATCGGAAAGGTCTATATGAGAAGTATAACTTATGTCAGGGTCTAGGGTATGTTGTAGGAAACCCTTGGCCCCAAAAAATTCCCAAATCACGTCATTTATGGCCTTAAAACGGTCTTGGAATTTTGGGACTCTAAAAGCTATAATAACTGCCAAAATGGAAAATTGTATGTGAGCTAGTTGGAAGAGGTGGGTGGACACCGATATCCACCTGGATCATTCACAAATGAAAGATAAGTGTCTTTCATATTGTGGATGTTATGGGGATTTTTTAGGTTTCATTTCTTCATATTAATGTGTTTCTAGCTAATGTGTGGATCCATAAACCACAAGTTTGAGAATCAACATCAAAGAAAAATTGATTTAAAGAACCCCATAATTGGTCTTCGTCAAAATTCCTATCTTTCTTAAGTGGAACCTTTTCTTAGCTAGATCCCCTAACCTTGGTCTTCTATGTTCATCCCAGGTTAGAATCCTGGAGAAGTGGTCTCGTCCTCCCCCTAGTTTCTTCAAGCTCAATTTTGATGGGGCATCCAAAGGTTATTTAGGGAAGAAAAGTTTTAGTGTCGTCTTTCATGCTGATTAACATTAGATCCGTCACATTCTAGTGGGCATCCTTGGGTATGACATGAATAATGTGACTGATCTTTAGGCTCTCATCTAGAGCATTCAATCTGCTTCAAAGATTAGACTCCATCAACTAATTGTAGAAGGAGATTCCCAAATCATTCTCTCTTTGTTTTCCAAGATTCTAAATGGCTTAGAGCCTGTCAATATCTCTCCTAGATGGAGGATCCTTAGCAATATTGACTTTCTAAAATATATGTTTCTTGCTAATATAGTCTTGATTCCCTCCCATGTCCTTCGATGGGCCAACCAAATTGTGAACAAAATTTCTAATGTCAAAGTAAATAGGAGGGAGCATGATCTAGACCGTGGAAGTGGCCAAAGACCTAAGCACCCCCTTATCCTAGAATGTAGGAATTTGGCTTCAAGGATGGGGTGTTATTGTAAGATTAACGAGTGTATACTCAAGAATTGAGCACTTCACCAGCTAGCAGTCCCATTCCCCAGGAGGATGCATGGTCGATTACAATATAATATCTTCAATCATGCAGTTAATGGTGATCAATTTTTTGAGGTGTGAGGTTTTGGTTCAAGGTATAGGTGATGAGAGATGTTGTAACACACATATCATTTAGATAGTTAATATGGTAACATTGTATATATGGTTCGACTGCTCCAGGATGATGATGGCGAGGTATGAAAAGAAGATATTTATTAAGGTTTCATCCTGGATGCATGTCTCCCAGATAGTTAGTTGGTGGTTCAAGGTAAGGTCGTCATCCCACCTAATTTTCACTGTGAGAATCTTTCCTCCCGTGATGCCTCACTTACAAGAGCGAGGACAAGTTTGCATGGGAAGGCCTGAAGGGGATATCATATATAAAGGAGAACTTAGCAAGATGACTTGGTTCCACCATTAAGTGATTTTGGGAGGGAGATAGAACTTCAATCGACTCAAAATGATACCTTGAATGAAGATCGTGGTTCTCAACTAATGGGTTCAAACAAGTAGGCGGTTCCTGGGAGCGCAATCTCTTAGGATTGTTGGATTGAATGGGAAGAGGATGGAAATGTCTCCAAAAATGAGATCCTCCATATGAACAACCTTAATAGTTAATTGGACATGATCCCTCCTATGAAAAACGTAGTTCAGTGTGAAGAGGTTGAGACAATTAAGAAAGAACACCCTCCTTCTTTGACCCTGAATCCTCAAATTGTGGATAACCATCATTACACCATGACGAAAATTTGTAACCTAGTGGAGGTTGATGTGGATTTTAATCTTTGAAGTAAGAATTGAGGTTTCATATTTGTAGTATCGAATGGAGCAGTTGGAACACAAGGTTAATTTGTTGTTGTCTCTTTGTTCCCATCACGCATAGCCTCATCTTATTGAGGATATGGTAACCTAGGTATTTGTCAACCTGGATCAACATATTCCTATGTAGTCGGGTCACATGGATGGCCAAACTGAAGACAAGGATCCTCGCACACTATAGTGAATTTTTAGATCTTATGAGATGACTCCTTTACTCAGCTCTATCAACCTGGTTTCGAGTTTTTTTTTTTTTTTTTTTTTGATGTTTTGTTTTTTGCTTATAGATTACTACAGGTCTAGAGTAACAATAAAACATATATAGTCTTTTGGATCCTCAAAGGATTATTTTTTGAAATGGGCTTGGGCTTGGTTTGGTTTCTATTATTGGTGACCAAGTCCCAAGAATATGACAACTATAAAATTCCAGTTTCTTAGAAGGTAATAGCGATTTATTTCTTAGAAGAAAAAATAAAAAATAAGGGTAAGGAAGAAAATAGAGTGTAATTTAACCTCATGGTGAAAAATAAATAAAAATATAAAACTAAATAATAAATAATAAAAAGGATAATAATAAATAACCTATAATAAGTAATATAACTAGTAATACTAGTAATAACACTTTTAATGGTAAAATGTTAATGGAGGCTTGGTTGGTTGATGAAGCATCAAATTTTCCATTTCCTCCCCGCAAATACTCAAATTCCCCATCAACATGTTCTCCCTTCATGCCACGGTCAATATTATTTATTATGCACTATTCATACTATAATCATTATAATCAGAGACACATTAATCCTTATGTTGTTCCTAAGGTTTGCACCTGACTGCTAAAGGGAAAAGCTAGACCACCTATCAGTTTAGAATGATTGTTTCTTTTATTTTTTGTTGGTTGGTCAAAGGGTTATTCTATCAATACAAAAGGAAGGTTGGGTTGGAAAAATGATATGGATGAGGGTCCTCCTTGGCTGGTGGCATGCTAATGACAGACCAGTGAAATAATAGAAAACAAAGGGAAACAACTGACTACTCAATGAATAATTTGCTGCAAGAAGTTCAATACTTAAAATATAATTTCAAGACATTAAACATGTATCAAAAACACAATTACTCCCCCAGGTTGTAATAAAAACAAATCTTCACCAAAGCATTAGTTGTTTGATAGGTTGCATATCAGTAAAAATAAGTTATACAATAGCTGAAAGGAAATGAAATGTACTTTGCACAAATCAAAAACTGAATTCAAGATAAGAATAAAAACACATGAAGATTTGAATGAAACACTGTCATCAAGGGTATGTTCACCAGGTAGAGATCTTTAATCCATGCATAGAATGGGTCCAACTAGTCTGATGTAGTGTTATTCTTTCCCAAAATAGTTGACCCTCAAAACATTCAAAGACCCCCTATTTAATAGAGTTGCATAGGTTCTCATCCTTAGGGGACTAAGACCTAATTTTAGGTAACTGTTGGTAAAAAAAATTATTAACTTCACTAATACACTGGACTTAATCAGAAAGAATGATTCTTATCACACACAAAAGACCACTCTTGTATCTAATCTAAGAAAATGCTAGAATTAATCAACTAAAAACTATTATTGTCTCTGAGACAGAACTGATGCATGCGGTGGAGGAACTGAAGTGGTAGAAAATAGGTCTTGGAGTGACAGAATAGAGCTCTGTGTTGAGTAATGGCATGCCTGCAAGCTCTTGGAGACCACTGGAGACAACTGGATGCATGAGTAGAGTCTTCTGAAGTGTTCTGAAACCAATCTGCGTCGACCTGTGACTGAGACTTAACTCTATGTCTGTGTCTGATCTTTCGGAAGCTAGGTGCACTCTATCTCGACTATAACTAGCCCTTCTTCTTGATTTCTATGTGATAAACTAGTTGTGAATAGGAAGACGTGGAGGCGGGCGTCCCATAGGAAGACAGGACGCGTGAAGTTGGATGACGTGGATGTAGATGAAGTGGAGGTGAGTGGAGGTGACGTGGTGACCCGATGTCATTTAAGAACATGATTGTGGAAGTTATCGAGGGTGTTTTGGGTCCACACCACTCCGGCCCCCATAATTCCCCCACAAACTTCCACGTACCCTTCCAAGAATACCATGGTTCCAATTGCGGGACTGCTCTAGAAAATTAATGTCTGGGTAGTTTACGTCCCCGCAATGAATTGTAGTCGTCGATCGTGCCGCAATATATGATCCAAGTAATATTCCTTCCTTACATGTTGCAAGGATCAATGGTTCTAGTTGATTTGAGATCAACGATCCGCAATTAATTTGGGAGTTTGGGTTTCGGGCCTTTTAAATGCAAAATTCTTACCATCCTCTAGAGTGTTGTACTCCTGAAGTGAGATATTTGCCTCCACGTGGCCTCTAGATCTGGACGATCCAGATTCACTTCGAGACTTCAGGTGTTTGGGCTTCGAGATTTTGTAATGTTGTGCTTGGAAATATCTCGGAGTGGTATGGGCCCAGAGTGACATGGAAGGATAAATGTCATATGATGTCATAGCTGTTGATGTGTCATGGAAATAAGGGTGACACGTATCACATGGAAATGGGTGAGTGACGCAACCAAATGACCTAGAATGAGTGCCATGTGTCATGAATGATGAGTGCCACGTGTTTCGACACTTCAGGCTTCTGAAGTTTTTTACTGTGAGGCATGAAGTTCTCCCGAAGTAGTATGGGCCTGAAGTAACGTGCCAGTCTCTTGTTACTTCAAAACTTCGGCAGTTCGGTACTTCGAGTAATTCTTGTTTTAGTGCTTCGAAAACCTTTCGGAGTGCTAAGTCTCCGAAGTGAAAGATCTGCCTCCATGTGTCCTCGTTGATAGATGGTCAAGATTCACTTCAGAACTTCATGGCAGAGAAAGGGGTTTGTTTCTTTTGACTATGCAAGCTGAAGGGGAAAGAGAGATAGAAATTATGATTGATGTGTGGTTGGGAAAACTTGAAAGCTAATTAGCCAACTACCGTGTGTTTTATATTTGTCCTAGAACCCATCCTTGTGAATTCATATCCCTGGTTCAGGGGTGACCTTCTATTGAGAATTGGAACAATAATGTATATGGTTGGGAGGAACGTCCTTGGTCTGCATCCATTTGGTGATGGTTTAATTAAATATAAGTGCTCTATGTGTTTTTTTATATTTATATTTTGTTGTGTATATTTATCTCTGAGATGTAATTTCATGTGCATGCTTGCTGGTTACTGTGGTGCATGACACATTGGTCCTTTCCTGGCTGGTTTAGCATGAATCTTGATTATTTCATGTGTGGTTATTGCATTATTTCATGATGGATTTCGAGTTAATTGTTATCATAATTCAAAATCAATTTTGAAGTGTGTTTTTGAGGTAGCATTCCTAGCCTACTAGTCGTTGGGTACGTTACATGCTAGAAGTTAATGAAAGGGGCAAAAACCTTTACAAAACTATGAAGGATATAGTGGAACATTATTTCCACTTACAATACGAAAAAACAATCCAATGGATTCAAGAATTATGTTATACATAAACTATAACAAGTGTGTCTAGAGCTATGAGACTTGCAATATTAAAAACATACAATAATAAAATAAAATAAAATCATTTGAAAAGTATTATTGCGAAACATGTATTGTAATATGCATACACTGGTCCAAAAAATTACCAAATTAATATTTTTGCTAATTTATTTTCATATAAATTTAATTTTTTTTTT
>ML853451.1:10353-29614 GCA_009831015.1 Picea engelmannii
TACATATTATTTATATGTCAAAATATTTTTGTTTATATATATCTCCTTTCAAGGATTTTACTTGTACAAGTGAACAAGTTCATGAAATGTTCATAGACATTTCATGGTTATTTTCATGCTATCTCTCCATTTCATTCTTCTAGGTAGTCTCTTATATATATTTTTTGATTTTTCAAGGTTATTTCTGGTTATTTACTAGTTGTGATTAAAGGGTTTCAGGGCTGCATATCCATGTTTTTTAGGGTTTTTTTTTTTTAGAACAGATAGCATAATATTTCAGTTATGAGGATGGGTAAGCCCTAGGTTTCAGTTTTGAAACCGAGATTTGATACCATATGTAAGGCATGTGCATACAGAGCCTTATAAAAATAAATATAAACACATAAATTCTTTCTAATTTACTTCTTTATTTACTGTTTCAGCATAATAAAAATGTTTGGCAGTATAATAATGAACAACACAATGAGCATAATGAATAGCATAATGAGCATAATGAACAACATTATAGTGAACATAATGAACATAATGAACATCAGTATAAGAAGTATAAGGGAATGCATAAGGTATTTACCTCAACCTGATGTTGAACTTGAAGCTGATGATGTTGAACCTGAAGCTGATGGATCCTGCCCAAACTGAGTAATCTCCCAGCCAACTAGGAACAACCTCTCTGTCTCCCTAGCTCCAGGAATCCTTATGGTTTCCTGGCCCCCGAGCCCAAAATTCCCAGCAACAACGGTGCCACTGTGAGAGTCCTCCAGCAAAACGGCAAGCAAAGTTGTTACAGCCAGAACTGTTGTTTCCCCCCTTCCTCCTCCTTTCTCTCCCAATCTTCTTGCCTTGCCATAAACCAAAATATCACCCCAAACCAAAAGATGCCTCTCTCCCAGTTCTCCCTTCTCCCTTATCTTCCTCCCTCGAATCCATTTCCCCAACCGCCTTACCCCCCATTAATTCCTCAACCACCTTATCCCTCCCATTAATTGGTTCAACTACCAATAATAATAATTTTATAATAAAGTGTCCATAAATCTATTTTATTAATTCATTAAACTAATATTTATCATTCACGATAATTAAATAATTAATTAGGGTTGTTACAATTCTTGAGTGCCAAGAGGTTACCTTGGCTATGTTAAGAAGCTTAGGAGGTGTAGTGGTATTAAAAAACCACGACAGGCGTGGTATTGGGCCGCAGGGTAATGTGGGTTGTAGGATCTGTTCAGGAGAAGGAGGAGAATTCACGACCGTCAGATCTGGAGAAAAGTGCAGGAGGGTTAACCTACAAGTCCTTCATAATTCGAGACTTTGGAAAATTTATGTGTTATAGAGTAGAAGAGGTCGAAGGCCCGAAGCTTCAAAGTCCAGAGCCAATCTAGACCGTCCATTGAAGAGACGCGTGTCAGATGATTAATTTATTCAGGAATTCAGCATTCAGGAGTAGTGGATTGTGGTAGAGAGAAAAATCCCAGAGCTCCTAAAGCCCCGAAGTCCAGAGTTAATCTGAACCGTTCATCAAGAGAGACACATGTCATCATATTGGCTTGTTCGAGATTTCAGCGTTCGGGAAAATTAGTGTATGTTGGGGCAAGAACTCCCGAAGCCTGAAGCTTTGAAGCTCTGAAGAGTCGAAGTAGTGATTCATGATGATGTCACTTGGATTGACGTGGACACATGGGTTGTGTGCCACGTGTCAGTGGGTTTTGAACCCGTGGAAGATTGAAATGTCATTTGGAACATGACATGTGTCACCCATCCGATTGGACCACGTGTCATTCGCTAGTATTCGACCACGTGGCACTCCGTATGAGCATGGTTAGTGGGGCCCTGAGGTTACATAACATAGTTAAAGTTCAATATACGGTGGGCCCACACTGGTGTTGATCACAATACATCAAGATCGATGAACAAGAGGCATTGCGGGGACCCAAGTTGTACAGGAGTTAATTCCCCAAGGAGGCCCCGCAATCCAAACCACATTTTTACCGAGGGGTTATGTGTCAACATCCAAGGAATTGTAGGGAAATAGGCGGGTTATTCTAAAACCACCAATGCATACCCCCACAATTTGAAAGGGGTAAAGATTGATGTGACATGTTAGTGTTCGAACATTGAAACCCTGGGGCCTAGAGAATGCATGGCACCAAATGTTGCAGTTCAGATACCGGACTCTCCGCAAGAATTTTGCTATGTTATGTAGTGGAGGGACCCCCCATCGTTAAAGGCAGAAAGACAGGGGGGTGCGGAATTGATTACGAGTCGTCGATCTGAGCACTGATGATCACAGCCGATGAGACTTGCGTGAAGATTAACTACTATATGACAATAGTCATATCTGCTTACTGAGGGTTATATCGCATCTCGGTCATTGGTTGCTAATGAACAGTGGATAGTAGATCCACTCCCCACACTTCATGAGTTCACCCATTCGACAGTCCGGGGAGTTACAATGACTTGGGTTAGGAACTTCTGAAGCCCAAAGTTCCGAATCTCAGAGGCTTGAAGTCCCAAATAAGTGCCTATCGACCTAGCACTTGGCCACAACCCGTGGTTGCATGGGTTGGGAGCTAAGAGAAAGTGGCTAGTGCCCAGAAATTTTCGCAGAACAAAGCAGAGCTCAGAAAGAAAATATCTATGGGGATTCTTGATTGATCGAGAACTGTAGAATAAAATATGAAAGTTTTCTTTGAATCAGATTGGGTTATGAATACTGTGGAATTTGTTAAGGACTGATGGCCTAACAAATTTCGGTTGACAGCACATTGTTTTTGCAGACTTAAACAAACAACTAAATCAGATAAGGATCTGCATAGAGTGCAGAGAAATGGGGGATGCACAAGAGGCTTATAGTCTGGAAGACAAAGTTAGAGGAATAAATGATCAGTTGGATAAAGAAGGATCAAACTATCATGGTAACGGAGAGGAAAAAGACGAGAACTTGGACATGATGAAAATCATTGAAAGATTGCAGAAAGATGTCCAGACTCACCGAGAAGATAATAGAAAGCTCATGAAAGCCAGGGAACAACAGGGAGAATTCAACATAAATTTGATATAGAGCCTGGAAAGGATAGAAAATAAATTTGATAAGGAGAGAGAATCCAGTAAATCAGGAAGTCACGGGTTTCCTGAAGAGAAGAGGAAATCAAGGAGTGTTGGCAGACACCATCATCACTCCTAAGGGCACTCCAAGAGGAGGGCACACAGTATTTAAAGCCCATCTCCTACCAGAAAGCATAGGAGGTCTGGAGTGGATGAACTGAAGGGTGAAATGAACAAGATTAAACCTCCTATTTTTGATGGAGAGCACAAGAAGGAGAAAGATGATGAGACATGGCTGCTTAGCATGAGGAAATATTTCCAACTATAGAATTACTCCTCTCATGTTGAAGGGAGAATTGCAATTTATCAACTAAAAGGAAAGGCATCCATTTGGTGGGACCAACTTGTGCAGGTGAAACACATTAAAGAGAAAAATGTTGCTTGGAGGGAATTCAAGAAGTATTTCAAAAAAAAATACTTGACTAAGAGATACTATGACAGAAAGATGAAAGAGTTCTTTGAAATCAAGCTGGGAAGCATGACAATAGATGAGTATGAAAGAAGATTCCTAGAGTTGTTGAAGTATGTTACTTTCATCAAAGATGAGACTGTCAAAATCCAAAGATATTTGATTGAACTTCCAACTTTCATTAGTGACAAGATCCAATATGATGATCCTAAAACTATGGAAGAAACCATAAGGAGAGAAAAATGCCTATATGATCAGCATAAAGGAAATCCAACTTTCCAAAAAGCTTGGGAAGACAAGAATAAATTCAAGATGGATTAGAGGAAGAAGGGAAGTAAGCCATCTTTTTTTAGAAATAGCCTTCAAGGAACACCAGGTTTTAAAGAGCCCAGAAAGGATGAAGTAGGTGGGTAAATGCCAAGACATCCACCTATGGAATGTTGGGGTTGTAAAGGATATCATAGGTACAAAGATTGCCCCCACATAAATGACAAAGTGAGAGATGTACACAATGTTCAGCAAGAAGAAACAGTGGAGGACATAGGTAGAAGTGTACCAAGTATCTACACAACCCTGGACAACAAGCAAGCAAATATCAGTCGCATATCATTGAAGTAGAAGGTATGATCAACAACCAAACCATTACTATTTTAATTGATTCAGGAGCTAGTCATAGTTATATAAATCCTAGAATGGTGGAAAGTTTTCATTTGCCAAGAATCAAGCATGAAAAATCTTGGTTAGTGCAGTTGGCTACAGGAGCCAAGAGAAAGGTTGTTGAGTTGATTAAGTCATATCCAGTGGTCATGGATGGACTGAGCACAAGGGCTGAATTAAACATCTTACCTTTAGGTTCCTATGACTGTATAATTGGGATGGATTGGTTGGACTAGCACCATGCCATCTTATATTGTCATAACAAGGCATTCACTTTCCTGGATGAGGAAGGAAACCCAAGGAAAGTGCATGGAAGCCCAAGGGAAATGACTATCAGATAAATATCAACAATGCAACTGAAAAAGTGTTATAGGAAGGGATGTCAAATATTTGCAACCCATATGGAGGAAGCACCTAAATATATGGTGTCAAATATTGAAGACCATGTAGTCCTGGAAGATTTTGAAGATGTATTCAAGGAGGTACCAAGACTACCCCCAAAGAGAGATATTGATTTCTCTATAAACCTGATGCCTGGAGTAGCTCTAGTGTCAAAAACTCCTTACATAATGAGTACACCAAAGCTGAAGGAGTTTCAAATGCATCTTGAAGAACTTCTGAAGAAGGGGTATATACGCCCAAGTGTGTCACCTTGGGGTGCTCCAGTCTTGTTCGTGAAGAAGAAAGATGGGACATTCAGATTGTGCATCGATTTTAGACAGTTGAATAAAGTTAATATAAAGAACAAGTATCCCTTGCCAATGATTGATGATCTTTTTGATTAGTTGAAGGATGCCAAGATATTTTCAAAAATAGATCTCAGGTCAGGGTACCATCAGGTAAGGATAAAAAATGAAGACATCAGCAAGACTGCCTTTAGAACAAGGTATGGTCATTATGAATTCACAGTGGTGCCATTTGAGTTATCAAATGCACCTATTGTTTTCATGTGCCTAATGAATGGTGTATTCAGAGAATATCTAGACAAGTTTGTCATAGTCTTTTTGGATGACATCTTGGTGTATTCCAAGTCGGAGTAAGAGAATGAACATCATCTGAGGATGGTGTTGCAAGTGCTTAGAGAGAATCAATTGTATTCCAAATTGAGCAAGTGTTCATTTTATCAAAAGAGGATTCATTCTTTGGGACATATCATTTCAGAGGAAGGGATAACAATGGACCCTGTGAAGATAAAGACCATTAGAGGATGGTCAACACCTAAGAATGTGATAGAAATCAGATCCTTTATGGGTCTAGTTGGCTATTACAGGAGATTCATTGCGGCGTTTTTGAAAATTTCTCACCCAATCACTTCATTGCAAAGGAAGGGGGTAAAATTTCAGTGGACAGAAGAGTGTGAAAAGAGCTTCCATCATTTGAAGCAATTGTTAACCAGTGCTCCAATCCTGAGGATTGCATATCTAAATGAAGATTTTGTAGTGTGTATAGATGCATGCAAAAAAGTATCGGGGGGATTCCTCAGTCAGAATGGATTTGTGGTATGTTATGAATCTAGAAAGTTGAAGGAACATAGAAAGAACTATGCAACTCATGATTTGGAGTTGGCATCCATATTCCACACCCTGAATAAATGGAGGCACTACCTCATGGGAAGGAGGTTTGAACTGAGGATAGACCATAACAGTCTGAAGTATTTGTTTGATCAGCCAACCTTGAATGCTAGGAAGAGTAGATGGTTGGAATTCCTATGTGAGCATGACTTTGATATCAAGCATATCAAAGGAAAGGAGAACAAAGTGGTTGATGCACTCAGCAGGAGAGTGCATGAGTTACATGCTACAACCATTAGCATGTACCAATTAGATTTGAAATAAAGAATTGTGGAGGCTGGAAAATCAGATTTGCAGTACATGGAATTGGTAACAAAATTGCAGCAAGGTAAAATGCAGCAGAAAGTTGAAGATTATAAATTGGAAGCTGATGGAACACTCCTGTACAAAAATAGAATTTATGTACCTAATATCCAGCAATTGAGAATTATGATCTTGAAAGAAATGCATAATGTGCCTTATGTTGGACACCTTGGATATCAGAAAATAGTGGCAGCAGTCAAGAGCCATTACTTTTGTCCAGGTATGAAGAAGGATATTGTAGAATACATTGTCAGATGTATGGAGTGTCAGAAGGTCAAAGTTGAACATAGGTACCCAACATGTTTGCTACAACCTTTACCCATTCCTGAGTGGAAGTGGGAAGTGGTGAAAATGGATTTCATCACAGGATTGCCCAGAATAAGCAAGTAGCATGATTCCATCATGGTGGTGATGGATAAGCTTACGAAAGTTGCCCATTTTATTCCATTTAAAACTACTCATAAGGAAGTTAATGTTGTTGATATCTATATGAAGGAAGTAGCACAATTGCATGGTATTCCCAAGACAATTGTGTCTGATAGAGACCCGAAATTTACCTCAAAGTTTTGGAGAGAGTTATTCAAAGGGTTCAGAACAAATATGAACTTCAACACAACCTATCATCCTGACTCTAATGGGAAAACAGAAAGGGTGAACCAAGTGATAAAGGACATCCTAAGGATGTATGTGATGGAAAAACCATCTAAATGGGAAGAATACCTACACTTGGTAGAGTTTTCCTACAACAATGGGTATCAAGCATCACTGAAGATGATCTCGTTTGAAGCACTTTATGGCAGAAAGTGAAACACACCAATAAGCTAGGACAACCTAGCTGATATGGCGGTGATTGTGCCAGAGTTTCTCAAGGAAATGGAAGAGAAAATACTAAAGATTAAGAAGAATTTGAAGGCTTCCCAAGACAGGAAGAAAATTTATGCTGATAAGAACAGAACCCACAGGGAGTTTAAAGTGGGTGATCATGTTTTATTGAAAGTGAAAGCCAACAAAAGTTCCCTGAAGTTGAGAAATTGTTCCAAGTTGGCAGCCAGATATTGTGGGCCATTTGATATCCTAGAAAGGATTGGACCACTTGCATATATGCTTCCATTGCCTGCATCCATGACTATACATAATGTCTTTCATGTTTCATTGCTTAAGAAATATATACCTAATGTTAATCATGTTATTGATTGGAATGTGATTCAGGTAGAGCAAGAAGGCGTCTTGCAAGTGAATCTAGTGCGCATATTGAACCGGAAGAGAAAACAGCTCCGACATCGAGCCATAGGGCTTGTAAAGGTCTAGTGGACATGGTATGGTCCTGAGGACACGACATAGGAGCATGAGGATGTTATGCGAGCAGAATACCCACATCTTTTTGAAGATTTTGAAAATCTTGTTGATGTTGTGTAAATACGTTGCACTGAGGACAATGCAAAAATAAGGGGAGGGGATTGTAATATCCCCAAGTATGAACCCCAATTGTATTTATGGATTGTAACATGTTTTGTAGGCTAGTGAGCCAAGCAATTATAAGCTATGGGATTATGTGTTTATTAGGTCAGATAGCCTAGGTGTTAAAGGTCAGGAGCATGTTTTGTACATGTAAATATTCATATTATTAATATAAAAACATCGTTGTGTGTAAACCGACCAAGGAGAAAGAGTATGGGGGACTAAGCTCCACTAGGCTGGGTAAGGGAGAGGGAGATGAGAGGTTGGAAAGAGGGGGTAATCCTAAGAGCTTAAGTCCAAGAGAATAATAATTTATTATTATTTCAAAAGTTGATTAAAAGGATATGTTTTTATCCTAATTTCCTTTGGGAAGAGGGAATGACTTCCAAATGGAAAGGAAGGTGCTTCATGAGTGACATGTGCCAGCTCAAGCACATGCATTTTTAAGGGGGGGCACTCACTCACTCACACACGGACTCACATAGAGGTTCACACACAGACAGTTTTGGCTCTCACACTCTCACCATCTTCGTTATGCTAGACCAGTCTGCCCCACCTCTCCTCACGAGTTCACTCGCGCACTGAGAAATCACGCAGCCATCCAATTCCTCCATTGTTGAACCCGTGGCCATTGTGCACCTCCGTAATTTACAGAGTTTTCCCTTGCCTTACCTGACTTTTCTATTTTGGTTTGAAGAGGCAGATTGTCAAGCCCGTGGTTGAAGAAGTGGGTTGTCAGGCCTATGAGAAATTCTCTCTCCAGGTGAGAGAGGTTGTTGTGGATTGAAGAACCAGGTTGTGAGGCCTATGAGCAACTCTCTCCAAGTGAGAGGGCGTGTTGATGAAGTGAGTTCTCTTGGAGAGAGTCCCGTAGCTGCTACAAAGATATGAGAATTCTGGTCCATCATGTTGTTGAAGCCCCAGAAGGGAGGTGGAGTAGCCGATGGACTGTGTGACAGTGAAGGTGTATACTCCTAGGGTGGGACATGAAAGTGGGGAATGAGAGTCTGTGAGCAGTGAGTGTAAGTGGATCCTAGGAGAGAATCCTTCCTCTTAATTGTGTGACTTTCCTATTGACCTTGCCTAGCCTAGGAATCCCTTGTCCGGTGGAGTTTAGTCCCAGATTGGGGGTGACCCACTGCTGAGAGTGATGAGCAGTGTGGTCTAAGGCTGGGAGGTTCGTGAAAGGTCTGCACGCAGTTGGTGGTCCTCCATAAAAAGATAAGTACCACTTCTATGTTCATTACATGTTGTGTATTGTTTATGTTTATATTGATGAGTATGGCCTGTATATGTTGTATGTGTGGGCTTATTGTTATTTTCTGCATGGATCTGTGTATTAGAAGATATGTTGTATGTTATGCATGTATGTGATTCTTACAATGGTATCATGTGTTCTGTTGCATGTATAAATTAATGTCAATTCCACAGGAGTCTGTATGTTAGCAATAATTCTGTGTTATTCGTTTTAAATTCATTAGAAATGCATTATGTGTGTGTGTGTGTGTGTGTGTGTGTGTGTGTGTGTTCTGGGGATACCACAAAATGGTATCAGATCTAAGTGAAGTTTCTGAGTAGTGGCGTTGCCTGGCTAGTTGGTGGTTGGGGACGTTACAGACAAGATGAAGGGTAAGAAAGAGAAAAGGAAAAAAAGGTTTTAAGCCACCCCTTTCAAGAAAAAACTCTCAAGAAAATCAATAAGGACAGTTAGCCAAAAATGAGCACAAGACAACAGATTAATTTGGGAAAAGGCCAAGGCAACAACTTGTACAATGTTGGGGATGCGAGAGAAATCACTTGTATAGGGACTGCCCTCCCAAAGGTGAAATAATGAGGATTTTCCACAACATTCAGAAGGCTGAAATAATGGAAGACATATGGGGAAGCATGCCAAGGATTTATGTAGCCTTGGATAACAAGCAAGCATAAAATCAGCCCCCCAAAATATCAGGTAAGTTTAATAACCAGCCTATAATAATTTTGATTGATTATGGAGCTAGCCATAGTTACATAACTCTAATAATATTGAAATATTTCACTTGCAAAGGAGTAAGCATAAGAAATCTTGGTTAGTTCAGTTAGCCATAGGGGTTGAGAGAATTATCAATGAGTTAGTTAAAGATTGTCCAATAGACATGAATAGAATAAACACAAAGGTAGATGTGAACATTATACATTTGGGTTCATATGACTGTCTAATTGGCATCGGTTGGTTGGAAAAATGCCATGTTGTCCTAGACTGTAACGACAAGACAATAACCTATCTTGATGAGAAAGGATATCAAGACAAAATTCAAGGCATTCCAAGAGATGTAACTGTTAAAGAGATTTCAACCATGCAGCTGAAAAGAAAGGATGTCAATTTTTTGTAGCCCATATGAAAGAGGAATATAGAGATAAAGTGTCAAATCTTGAAGACAATATCATTTTAAAACAATTTGAAGATTTTTTTGAGTAAATCCCAGGATTTCCACCAAAGAGAGACATCAATTTGGTGCCAGGAGCTTCCCCAATGTCTAAGAAACCCTACAGAATAGGAACGCCATAACTGAAAGAGTTGCAGATGCATCTTGAAGAAATTTTGAATAAGGGGTATATACACTGAAGTGTGTCACCTTGGAGAGCCCTAGTTATTTTTGAAAAATAAAGATGGAACATTAATGTTGTATATTTATTTTAGATAGCTAAAGAAGGTCACTATAAAGAACAAATATCATTTTCCAAGGATTGATGGTTTATTTGATCAGCTGAAATGTGTAAGGATCTTTTCCAAGATTGATTTGAGATCAAGTTATCATGAAGTGAGGATAAGGGAAGAAAATATCAACAAGACAACGTTCATAATGAGGTATGGGCATTATGAATTCATGGTAGTTCCATTTGGACTATCAAATGCTCCAACTGTTTTTATGTGTTTGATGAATGGTGTGTTCATGGAGTACCTAGACAAGTTTGTAATTTTTTTCTTAGATGATATTCTCATCTACTCTAATACCGAGGAGGAGCATGAGTAGCATTTAATAATGGTGTTAAAGTTCTTAATGGAGAATAAATTGTATGCCAAACTAAGTATGTACATCTTTTATCAAAAGAAGATTCACTACTTGGGGCTTATTATTTCAACAGATGGGATAACATTTGATCCCAAGAAGATAGAGGCCATCAGAGAATGGTCAGTGCTAAGAAATGTGACATAGGTAAAATGATTTATGGGTCTTGCGGGTTATTACTGAAGATTCATAAAGGGGTATTCAAATATTGCAAGCCCAATCACTTATTTGCAAAAGAAGGGAGTGAAATTTGAATGGACTACAAAATGTGAAGAAAGTTTCTAGCAATTGAAAAACATTTTGACAAGTGCACCCATATTAAATATTGCAGACCTAGATGAATATTTGGTGGTGTGCATAGATGCGTGCAAGGAAGGGATCGATGGAGTCCTCAGTCAAAAGGATCATGTGGTATGTTATTAATCTAGAAAATTAAAAGAGTATGAGAGAAATTATGCCACACGGGATCTAGAGTTAGCAACCATTGTTCATGTATTAAAAATGTGGAGACATTACCTCATAGGGAGGATATTTGAGCTAAGAATAGACCATTGTGTTCTGAAACATTATTTGGAAAATCGACAATAAATGCTAGGAAAACTAGATGGCTGGAATTTCTCAGTGAGTATGTGTTACACCTCAAAATTACTCACTTCGCAAGTGTCGCAAGTGTCGTCATTAGTGTCGCATCTTGACTGCAAGTGTATAAGTGTTGCTGACATCATACTGCCTTCTTGCCTATGTCATGCCTCCAACAACATGACAAGGACACTTAGGACACCTCAAAGATTAGTCACGAAGAGGAGGAATCAGTCTACTAGAAATACAAGTCTCTTGCCATTGAGAGAAACATTAAAAATTGAGTTTTAAGGAGGAGAGCTCCCCTATACATTGTCAGGGAGCGTTATAACGCTCTGTCCACCCTTCTGGGGGAGCGTTATAACAGCAGCGCTTGCTTTCCTTCTCTTGGGGAGCGCTATAACTCTCTAATGCCCCTTTTGGGGGAGTGCTACCTATTCTAGGAAAAAATTGGTTTGTTGAGAAGAATGAGGGAAAGATCCCCTCAATATCTGAAGGCAGTTGGATTTGATTCCTTGATCAAGCCATGATTTTAGGGCAGATCCTTAACTAGAGGAGGAAAATCCTCAACTTACCCCAAAGATATCTCAAGTAGTTGGGCCTCTCCAAGCCTATTTAAACAAGCCTTCTCATGGTGAAAGGGGAGGAAAAGTATTGTGAAGCATCCAACTTATGATCTCATGAAGAAGTTGTTGTTTGGAGCATCAGAATTTGGTATGTGGACTGTTTGAGCAAGGGTTCGGACGAGGAAGGATTGACGAAGCTTCTACACTCACATCTATGGTTGTAAGCATTCTTCGTTGTTGTTTTCTTTAATATAATATGCTTGGCCTGTTTCTTTCAAATCTGTGTTTGATCTCACATGAATTTGTCTCTAATAGATAGGTCTATTTCGAACTAATCTCAGTAGAGTAGGAAGTTGTTCGTACTTTTGTTTGTCTACAGGGCTTATCGAGGAGCATAAGATTGGAGCTCAACTCGGACCGTGCAAGGACAAACACCGGTAAAAGGTACTTATTTTCCCTTTCCTCCTCACACATTAGTTTATCTAGATCTAAAAGGAAGTCAGTGTCCACGATAAGCATCTTATGTCTTAAGAGTTAAGAGTCTAGCTCTCAAGAGGAGAGCTACCTGTCCGCAGGGAGATTTTCCTTCAACAGAAATTGGCGACTCCACTAGGGACGAATAGAAACTCTTCAGCTTTGGTTTTCCTCATAGACTTTGTCTTGCCCTTTGTTCTTCTTAGACCTTGTTCACCCCATATGTTTGATTTCATATGTTGATTGAATCCTTATTCCATCAAACATACTCTGAATGCCAAAGTTCAACTGAGTTTTAGGGTTTTTTGGCCATTTTTTTTGGGTTTTAGGACACCAGCGCTCCCCTACCTTGTTACCAGGGAACCAACGCTCCCTATAGACCTTAGACAGAGCGTTATAATGCTCTGGTTCCCCTTACACTAGAGTGCCAACCTCTCTTTTCAAAAAATCCTTTCCAGAATTGCATTTTATGAGATCTAATCTTTGTTTTTCACTTGCTGAGATTCTTTATGATTCAATGCTTCTTCCTATTGACCTTTGACATCCTTCCTTATGAGAAATAAGCACTTTTCTGTTCATATTTGGTGGCCTTCTTCCTTCTTTTGAGTTTTTTCTGCTGTCAAGAACTTGGGACCAATCCACTGCTTTCTTCTCTCTTATCCGACTGAGCGGGAACTCTGGTGAAGGGCATCCGAAATCTATGAATCATCTCATTTGGTTTTTTCGAGGTCATTGTTCTTAAACATCTCTCTTTTGTGTGAATTGTTTGATTTTCTTTGTTATCTTTTGTTTTCTATTTGCTTCTTGTTTCAATCATAGCAAGAGGGTGTGTTGTTTGTGTGAAATCCGCTTATGCTTGTCCGAATCTCCTTGATCTGAAAGAGTAGTTAGCAGGCGAAGTTTTTGCATTGAATTAATCATCATTCGCATACAAACGACAACGATACATATTAGTGATTGGTTTACATATTAGAAGGCATTTCTGAAATATTTTAGCATTGCATCGAATTTGATTGAGAACCAATTGATTGAAGACATTCTATATTAGTGTTTGATAGTGAAAACGACTCTTTCTTTTTCCCTTAAATAGGCATTCATTGAAAAGAAACGATTGCTTATCATCTTTTATGCATATTTTTGGGAATTGAGTCATCGTTCCATTAGTTTCACTTTCATACACCCTTTGAGTAAAGAACAGTTGTAAAACGAACACTAATTAAAAATTATCTAGAACATTTTTTGTTTTTAGGATCTTCCACCAACAGTAGACTAGGGTTAGCACTTTGGATTAGGTTGTGAGTATAACTCTCCAAAGTTTTCAAAACAAACATTAGCATCCTGAGCTAGGGAGATTCAAATCCAATTGTCGTATTGGTTTTCTAGGATCCCCCTCTCATACAGGGGTTACGCACGAGGTTGCATTCGGGAGAATTACGGAGATTATCCCTCTATGGTTCAACTATTTGTAGTGGTCGAATCGTATATTGGGGGTCACTTGAAGGTATACCCGCGATTATGTGTGGGAGCCTCTTGGGTTGATTTCAGACTTGTTATCCTGCCCATATGTTTCGGATTGGACTGTCGATTGTACCTGCCTAGGGACTCACTGCGAATTGGTGTCTTTAGTTGCCATAATCTTTTGGTACTTACACAAGGTGACAGTGAAGGGAAGTCTCACTGTACCTGGAATAGACATTGGTCAAACTCACTTGGGCTCCTTGGAGGGTAAATCCACAATTACTATGTGGAAGCTTGCACCAAGGTGAAAGTCCGTTAAGCAAGTCGCCATTGTAAATGTTCCACCATATCCTAGCCCCTTCTTGACTTGATCACGCGACATTGGATTTCATCACCAACTAGTACGATCATCGAGAGAAGTTTTGTTTGCTTGGTTGATTCCTAGATTTTATTAGCGTAAGCTGTTTCTTTTTGTTAGTTGGCCCTCGTTTTTCAGTGTGTTCTATTATTCTCCACAATTGAGCCTGTAGACGATAAAGGTCTTTGTCGATCACGTAGGATGCAAGGGCTGCCTCCAGAAGGCTATCAACCCTTACCTCCTAACCCTCCAGAAGACAACTACTGTAGAGAGGTAGAATATCAATCCGACACTGGAAGTGTTATTGCTCCTCCATTAGATAACTCAGAAGGTGCTTTGGTTACGGTTGAAAATCCCACTACATTTGTGTTGGTAACCCCTCTCGAACCACTTTTGGTTCATATAGACTCCCTTGGGAACATCATAGACAAAGAGGTCCCACGATTACCGGAGAGGATTTTTACCGAAACATATATGGGATCCACAGAACCAATCTTTGGTGATGAGTATAGGACTCATGTTCATCCTAGCACCACAGTAGATACTAATCCCACACCTGCTCATTTTGTATGGAGGACTTCATCGGGACATGATCTCTATGAACATTTTGAATCCTTTCGACAACCCTTTCATCCTCATGACCCTCCTAGTGAAACAGGACCATCCGGTCAAACCATGAATCACCCAATCGATCAGGTTATTAACCCTACTATTACACCAGCACAAGTCCATCCTAATGTTGGACTCATCACCTCTACTCATCTCCAAGGAACTTCAATATCTACCACCATTTCTGCAAGCTTTTACTCTACAACTCCACATGTTCCACACGATCCTGTTGGGACATCTCTTCAGCCGAGAATGCAGACCCCTGCTAGCCCAACACAACAGGCTGGAGGGAAACCACCATCTAACGAACCTTTCCCTCCTGGAGGACCACCTTTCCATGGTGGGCCTACCCCTTCCGGGGGACAACCCCCTTTTCATGCTCCTCCTGGAGGGAAACCTTTGTTTGCCAGTCATACCCCAGTCATACATCCACCGCTGGCAGGAGGGCAACCTTCGTTTACTGGAAACCCTTCACAATCATGGGGAGTATCTTCGGGAGGCATTTTTATTCAACCCCACGTTGGGGGCCACTCATCTCGTAATCCACTAGGAAGGGTATCAAATCATGTTCCTCCCGGAAAATCTTACGGACAATCTTATCCAGGCAGCATCCCAAACACCACCTGGAGTTCTCCAAGACCACAATCTTATCCTCCTCATGGGTCTAATGTGTATCCACCTCCGGGATCTACTCCTTACCGTTCTCAAGGAAAAAATGTTTATCCTCCTCACGGGCAAGCAAAACATGGCCTATAATGCTCAGAACCCATCGGGTTATGCAAATGTTTCTCATCCACCATCGAATCTTGTTTAGCTTGGCCAACAACAACCGTATGTAGGAGGACCTACTTGTTACAACTATCCACCTAACCCAGTTTATGGTCCTACTGGTGTTCCTATGTCACACCAGTATTATCTGCAAATTAATCGACAACTACCTTTCCTTGCAACTCTGGATCTCCCAGACTTGTCTCGGTTAACTAATGATCCTATTTTTTGTTCACCGGTTTGGCCGGTCATTCCAGCTAAACTTCCTTCTAATATTCTAAAATTTGACGGACAATCTGGCGAAGATCCAAACAACTGTGTGATGACTTTCCATTTGTGGTGTTCATCAAACTCCCTCATGGATGATTCTGTACGTTTGCGTCTTTTCCAGTGAACACTTACAGTCTCGGCAGCAAAGTGGTATATTGAACTACCACGTGCTTCTTTTCATGATTTCAATTCCCTCGCCATGTCTTTCCTCATGCACTTTAAACTGCCTATTCACTACAAGACAGATATTGAACTCTTAACCTCCCTTCATCAAACTAACTTCGTGCATATCTCTGACCATATTCATGAGTGGAGGCGAGGACGAAGGATGATCAAGGCAATCATTCCTGACATATTATTGGCGGAATGGTTTACTAAATCACTTTTACCCTCGATCGCTCGTGATGTCGCTATGGGTGGCACGGTCATAGAGGAACAAACCATTGCTCGGGCTCAGTATTTAGATTTGGTTTATTCCCAATCTGGTACTTTGTATGATTTGGTTCCAAATGCTTCTCGAGCTAATACCGATCCATCTAAGTCGCCATCCTCATCTCATGCGGATGGTGTTATTGGTTCTGTCAAAACTCAATCTTTTTCCCAATCGACCACACTCTCCTCTACCTCCCCCCAAACTCAGATCTCTGAGGTGAATGCAATTCAATCTGCCCCTTCGCAACAATCCAGAGGTAAGAAGAAGACAAAGAATAAATCAAAAAATAACAATGAACAACCAAAAAATCAAACACCTACTACCGGAAAGAAAACACAACGGAAACTGAAATTCCCGTGTATCATTTGTGGTGACGATCACTACACTCGAGACTGTCCATTTCACAATGAAGTGGCCAAAATTTTCCAAGGAAAGTCACAACCCATTGTGCTTACTCATCCTTTTCCACAAAAACAATCCATGTTTGTTGAAACCCCCTCTCCTGGGGGAAATTCTAGCCATCCTAATGATGAGGCCTCGTCGAGTGCACATATTTATATGTTCAATGGGATTAATTTGACCACTCTCTCTAAGACATACGACACACCAGGTAACCCTAACAAAGGATTATACACTAACGGTACCGGTAATTTACTGGATCCATCATCATCCCCCATTAGTCTTCCATCGGTTAATCCTCCGTCTGGACCACTTCAGATTGAGAAACCCACGTTCGAGTCTATCTTATGCCCTCCTAAGAGCACTATCCGCAAATCTACCTTTAATCCTAGTTCACGTGCCGCCCAGAACTACAACATTGTTGAATATTTGGCTTAAACACCATGTGTTATGTCTGCGTTAGAAGTTCTACAGCACTGCCCCAGTCAACGTACAATGCTCTTGGTCGCACTTGGCACTGTTGATCCTGAGTTGTCCAACCATATCATGTTTAACCTGGACAATTATGCATCTCGACTCTCCCACCAACTTGCTTTCCAAGTTGATGTTGTTGTTCAAAATCAACAAATCCACCGAACTATTTTGGATGAGGGAGCCTCAACTTGTGTCATGTATTTAGAGTGTTGGAAATGTTTAAAATCACCCGCACTTAACAAATCCCCAATGATGTTACGTGCCTCCGTTGGGCAAGTTTTTCATCCCCATGGGATTTTACAGACCCTACCCATCCAATTGGGTAGAAAAACTGTTATTGTTGATGTCAAGGTGATTGATGCTCCCCTCGATTACAACTTGTTACTTGGAAGAAGTTGGTTTTATGCTATGACTTTCGTTGCCTTGTCAATTTTTTGATGTGTCCAATTTCCTCACCAGGGAAAAATTGTCAATGTTGATCAGTTGGATTTTTGCACGACCGATGCTCGTGCTCCCGCTACCAACAATATTCCATTCTTGGGAGACCACAAGATCACGTACGAAACTGTTTTTGTTGGCTTACTGAAATATTCTAGCCTCATGGGTACCTTCCCTACACCACTTCCACCGACTACACATCATATTACCATTGTCGATCTGATTTCGACCGTGGCTTATCAATCTTTGGAATCATCTGACCCTTGGATTGTACATTGTCTGTTGGAATTCGATGCACTAGGTGACACTGTGCCACTTAGTCCAGCCAAAACATCATACGTTTCTATCCAATCCGCTTCTCCCTCGTCGAATGACCAACATCTATTGGCACCTGACGTTTCCTCGATGCAATCACGGTTGAGTTCCTTGTCGTCTGCGATCGACTACAATTCCCCAATTTTTCCTTTTGATGAATATATTCCGGAAATGCTTCATATTGACAAGTTACCTCGAGATAATAACCATCATCGATCCGCTTTTCTTCCCCTTCATGAAGAAATTCAGGTAGATATACAGTCTATCTCCCCTCCTGATCTCGATTTTATATCGACTCCCATGCCTTCGACTTCCGATGATTTGGATCTGGTCGTTGACATAGTGATTTCTTCGGTAGGGTTATTGGAGCTTGATCTCCTTACCCCTATCGTGACCCTCGACATGTGTTCCTTCCCAAGTGATTATCTTCCATCTAGCGAAGATCTTCTGGAGGCCATGACTGAGTTTTGTCCCTTGACATGGTATCCTTCCAGAACATTATCCTCTTGGAAGCCATGATCAAGAAGTAATAATGAGCATAGTTTATCTTCTCTGTGGAAAGCTCATTAAAAAATGAAACAGAGGCCCTGAGCATAGTTCTTTTCCTGTTTCAAGCTCGTTAAAAAATGAAACAATCACCTCTCTTGAACCTTCTTTTCATCCACCCTTCTCCTTTTTCTCATCTACTAGAGAAATTGGAGACAACCTCAAAGTCGGTGAATCAATTGAATCTTGGAGGGCATGTCTCCAACCTTTGATGATCATTCTGGAGTTTAGCCACTAGATTTTCAAGCTGGGGGCATACCGAGATTAGTCTTTGTTCTTTCTCGTGCTTGTAAATACATGAGAATGCATCTGGGTAGACTTTTATCTCTTTTTCGGACCTGTATGGATACACGAAAAAGGAACCCCCTAGAGTCTCCTTTAAGCTCTTTTCAGACACTCTAAACATGAAAAGATCACCAAGTGATCTTGCTTCCTTTCCCACTCATTAAAAGGTTTGAAAGGGCATCTTTCGAGTGATAATTTATCTCTTTTTCGGCCTCGGGAGACTAACATTACGAAAAAGGACAACATTGGAATCATCTTTAAGTTCTTTCTAGACTCTCTAAACATGAAAAGATTGTCGAGCGACCTTGTTCTCTTCACGCTCGTTAAAGTATTTGAAGAAAACGTATGTTGAGCGATAGTTTATCTCTTTTTCGGTCTCATCAGACTACTTTACGAAAAAGAAACTGAGAGAGATCTCTTTAAGTTCTTTTCCAGACTCTATAATCATGAAAAACCTTCGAGTTTTCTATCTTTGGACTCGTTAAAAAAACATCGACAGGCCCATATAGGACTGAACCCTTACTTGTTTCAGTTTATTAAAAAAAGGAAGAGGAACTTACCGAAGGTGAGTTATATCGAGCATGTGTTACCCTCCTCGAGCTCGTTAAATCAAAAAGAGGTACTCATCTATCTGGATGGAGGAAAATTATTGTGAAGCATCCAACTTATGATCTCATGAAGAAGTTGTTGTTTGGAGCATCAACATTTGGTATGTGGACTGTTTGAGCAAGGGTTCGGA
>ML853452.1:0-11685 GCA_009831015.1 Picea engelmannii
CTCAAAGAGATCTGAATGCCAGGCAAAGGCGATGGAGTGAGTTTATGAGTGAGTATGATTTTGGTATATCGTACATCAAGGGAAAGGAAAATGTGGTCGCAGATGCCTTCAGTAGGAGACCACGTATCTTCTCCTTGGTAACCCTAAGGGTCAATCTGAGGGAACATGTGTTGACACAAATCCTAGGAGACAGTTGGTATTTAAAGGTTACCTCAAACCTACAGAGCAGGAGTTAGTTAGACCCAAAGCATGAAGGATATAATCTGGAAACATATGGATTGTTAAGATATCGAGGAAAGATGTACATCCCTGAGAATGGAGATATTCGAAACATCATACTGAAGGAAGCCCATAGATCACTTTATTGTGCGCATCTGGGAGTGAAGAAGATGTACGCAGATATGAAGAAGCTCTTCTTTTGGCTAGGCATGAAGCGTGATGTAGTCCATTTCGTCGCCAAATCCCTAGAGTGTCAACAGGTGAAAGCCGACCACCATCACCCAGCAGGCCTCCTACAACCACATGATGTTCCTATGTCCAAATGGGAAGTCATCTCTATGGGTTTTGTTGTGGGTTTGCTGCTCAAATCTCATAGACACAATGCCATTTTTGTGATAGTGGATAAGTTAACCAAGAGTGCTCATTTTATTTCGGTTAGAGACACTTACGATGTCATTGATGTGGCACGCATGTTTGTAAGCGAGGTTATCCATTTGCATGGGATACCTAAGAAGATAATTTCAGATAGGGACTCCAGATTCACTTCTAGGTTTTGGATAAGTTTACAGTCAGCATTGGGGACTCAGTTGAACTTAAGCACAACTTATCATCCTAAAACAGATGGGAAGACTGAGAGAGTAAATCAAGTCATGGAAGACATGCTTAGGATGTATGTGATGGATAATCAAACCCAGTGGGATAAGTACCTAGCTTTAGTAGAGTTTGCCTACAATAACATTTATCATAGTTCCATTGGAATGCCACCCTATGAAGCTTTGTATGGGAGGCCATGGAGAATGCCATTGAGTTGGGATAGACTAGAAGACCGAGTAATGGTTGGGCTAGAATTGATTCAAGAAATGGAGGAACAGGTGATTCAGATTAAGCAAAGATTAAAGGAAGCACATGATAGGTAGAAAAGCTATGCAGATGCACACAAGACCGACCAAAGTTATGAAGTGGGAGACCAAGTTTTCATTCGTATCAGGCCTAATAAGAGTACCATACGGTTTGGAAAGGGGACAAAGTTATCACCTCGGTTTATAGAACATTCAGGATCCAAGAGAAAATTGGACCCATTGCCTATCATCTCGTACTGCCAACCCACTTGCATAAAACTCATAATGTATTTCATGTATATGTTTTATGTAATTATGTTGCTGATGAATCACATAAACTAAATTGGAAGGAATTGCAGGTATCGGACGTGGGAACCCTCACGCTAGAACCATTATGCATATTGGACCATAGAGTGTGACAGCTCAGGAACCGTCTGGTAGACCAAGTTAAGGTCCAGTGGGACAAGTATAGTCCAATATCTGCTACTTGGGAAGATGCCAAGACACTACGGCGAGACTATCCCTCACTATTTTGACCACCTCGAGAACATGTTTCTCGAAGGTGGGGTGTATGTAACACCACCTTTTGACTTAGACAACCAGGATTACCCGAGGCCTATATACTTTATTTTCTAGTCACGGTGAAACCATTAAGTGATACACTTAAACTTTAAAATTATGAACTTTTATGAATGTTTAAATGTTATTGATGATGATGTATGTAATGCGATCTTTTATGTGAATGTAAACTTTACGAATGTTTAAATGTTATTGATGATGAGGTATATGATGCGACACATTGTGAGAATGTGAATTAAATGAATGTTTAAATGCTATTAGGATGATGTCGGATATTATGCAATCTAGTTTAAGTAAATGATAATCTTGTTAATGGGTGTCGAAATTGAATTATGGGATATTATGAGATATATTTCTAATTGAAAAACTTTAATGTTAATTTATCGGTATAGGGATACCAAATTGAAATGATGATAGTATGCAATTACATGATGATAATGCATAGAAATGTATGAGTTTGTGTTACAGACTAATCTGCAGGTTATGGGCTATGAAATAGCTAAGGGATAATGATGATGAAAGTGGATATCAGGACCACTAACTGAGAAACATTATGGTATGAATATTGTATCTGAAATTTATATTGGTTTGGATACATTGCTATGATATGTGGATCAGTGCATGATTTCAGGTGACGACACTGCCCAAAATTGAATAAATGATGACAAAACCTCCAACAACATGGTGCCACTGTATATTCCATGGTAGGGTGTGGACCCTAGTTCTGTTAGGAGGGGTGGAGGCATTTCCCACCGAGTATCCTCCATTGTAAGGTGTGGACCCTAGTAATGATTAGAAGGGGTGGAGGCATTTCCCACCGTGTATCCTCCGAAACCTAAAGTCATGGGAGAATGGTGCTAGTTCACACTCCCCAAGACGTGTGATGATGACTGTCAGTTGCCTGCTAGGGAAGCTTGGTTGAGATAGCGACACTTCCACTTACGGGTTCTATTTGGAGTTAGGTCAATATAGTTGATGCTCCAAGATAGTCTAGCAAAGGAAGGATAGGAATGGATATGGAAGTAGGTTAGGGAGGAAGGATGAGTAGTAATAGTTGAGACAATATGGAGATCTGTCTTGTGGTGGAATTTAATGTCTTTCCTTCAAAAAAAAAAAAAAGAGAGAGAGAGAAATGTGTATATGAATATTCATTATTATGTAACTAAACCACAGTTGTTTAAAATAAATTATTGAACCAGATAATTGTAATTAAAGGATTTCTCACACAATTGATTGATTGTTGTCTTTTACAAAAGACTAGTTTTGCTGATTGGATTGAATGCATACGTAAATTACTAAAGGATGACGGTTTTGATTATTAGTACATGCAAGGGATTTGCATGTACTAGCCACACATGCATTTCTTGTACATATACACTAGTATGTATGATCTTTCTTGACTTACTGATAATGTCAGTTACTTGTTATGAATGTGTGAACCATGCTCTTTTCTATTGTACCATAAGATACCTTAACTTCRGGATGAAGTTTTCTGAAGGGTGGGTGTATGTAACAACCCTAGTTGGATAAATGTTTAATAAATTATAAAGTAAAACTAATTAGGGGATTAATTGTGTTAACAAGATATTATTTAAACAAAGATGATTTAATGATATTAATTAAGTGAGTTATTAATTAATTAAAGGGTATAATTGTGATTAATTAATTAATAATTTAACTACAAACTACATTTAATAACTTGTGTAATGGATTTAATAGATTAATGGTATATGATATAAAACGGTTGCATATACAACAAGGGATAACCTATGAATCCCGAGAAGATAAAAGCATTAATGGGAAAGGATAAGAGTAATAAATGGGTTAGGTAGGGAGTAAATGGAGGGGGAGAGTTGGTGAAGGAGGGATAAGGAAGGGAAGGAGTTAGATGGGGGATTATGCTATGGAGATTGGGGAATGAAGTTTGGGGAGCTTTGGATTTGCAGAGAGAAGTGAAGTTATGGAGTAGGATTGATACAGTGCACTGGAGTTGTTGGGGGTTTTGGGCATGGAGGGCTAGGATATCCGTTGATATCTTGGAGCTAGGGAGCTACCTAGTTGGCAGGGAGCAACGGTTTTGGGTAGTGTTTTGCAGAAGTGGGAAGGAAGTAAGCGGCGGACAAATGGAGGTTAATAGCATCAGGTTCAGGTATTTATTTCAAATTTATGATTTTTTTTAATTAGATATTAAATTTATTATTCACTGATAAATTTACATGCGTAAGTGTTAAAATATTTTGGAATTAGTGAACTTTCATAAACCTAGTAGAAATTACTGTCTTGTTGGTAGAATTACTAGATGTTAAATTAAAACCGGCCACAACACTATTTGATAAATAAGAAAAACATTATGTGGTTTTCTCTGGCATTGGGTTTCCACGTAAAATTTTGGTGTACTATGTTTATGTGACGTCTATGCATTGAATTATGGTGTTGATGATATATCAAATGTTCATGATATTTATTGGAGGTTTTACGTTGTGATTAAAATTACTAATTGTGCTCATACTAATTCACCCCCCTCTTGGTATTTCAACAATTGGTATCAGAGAAGGTCCTTCAGGAAGCAATCTGACCGCTGGAAGGAGATCATGGAATATGCTAAGATTGGAGCACTATTGTTTGACGGTCAAAACTATATCTTTTGGAATAAAATGATGAAAACATTTTTACAGACACAGAGATTTGATGTTTGGAAATTAGTAGTATATGGGTATACAACACCAACCACTCCCCCAATTGACAGGGATGGAAAGAAAATTAGCAAAAAAAAAACTCAAAGGATAAAGGTACTATTCTAAGAAGTCTAGTTGATTCAATATTTGTCAAGGTTATTCATTTTGATAGTGCAAAGGATATTTGGGATAAACTACAAAATATTTGTGAAGGATATGCCAAAGTTAAGGGAGCTAAGATTCAAATATTCAGAGCCAATTTTGAACAATTGAAGATGAAGAAAGATGAATACATTGCATCTTACCTTCTGTGAGTTGAAGAAATAGTTAACACTATTAAGGGATTGGGAGTAGAAATTGGTAAATCAATGGTTGTTCAAAAGGTATTGAGGTCTCTTCCTATGATATTTTATCTTAAAATATCATCCCTAGAAGAAAGATCATATCTTGTTACACTGAGCATGGACGAGTTACATGGAATATTTACAACCTATGAAATGAGAATGGAACAGAAGAACCCAATCATGAAGGAAGAAACTTTCAAGGCATCCAATAAGACAAAGAAGAAGAACAGGAAAAATCCAAACCCAAGTTGTAGCTATAGTGATGATTTAGATTAATATGAAGAGATGGCTAACTTCATAGGGAAATTAAAGAAAGGAACCAACATCTGAAGAAGAATAAAAGCATAATAATAAATATTGGATCAAATCATGAAAGGCCAATATTGATGATTTGATGATTTGATCCAATATTTCGATGCTATTCCAATGTTGGATCAAATTAAAGAAATTGTGGTGGTATTGGTAATTTTTATTCTAAACGTCCTCATAATAATAAAGATAGTGATGAAGAAGAAGCTTCAAAAAGGGAAACACCAAAGGAAACAAAAGGAAATTATTCAAGAAAAGTTTCTACTCAAAGGAGGAAAGTTCATCATCAGATGAGGAGGATGATAATGATTCAGAAATATTACTCTTCATGGAAGTGTAAGATTATTTTGAAGAAGATGGAGAATTCAATCTCATAGCAGAGTGAATCAATGCACTAGAAGAAATTAGGAAAGAAAGAAAGAAAAACAAGTCACTCAAGAAAGAGTTAAAAATGAAAGGGGGATCTCAAAATTCCAACTTTCAGGAAATCAAATAGATGATCACGAGTCTAAAAATTCAAATAGAATAAGAAAAAATAATTGAGGAATTACTTAGAAGTCAATTAGAAGAAAAGGAGAAAACAATTGGAAGCTTGGAAGCGGAAATAGTCTCTTTAAGGAAATATATGCAGCAGAAGAGCATTGAAATATTAGATCAAATCATCAATAGTCAAATACCATGAAATGACAGATTTAAAATAGGATACAATCAAGTAAAGAATGAGAAAGGATCAAGCTCCAAGAAAACAGAACAGGAAGAAGAAGAAAGAATCTATGCAGAAATTTTCAAAGATTATGCAAAGAAGGAAGAATGCAAGCCCCCAAAGAAGAATATTGCATAGATAAATACGATTCATGAAGATGAATTTAGAAGGAGTGCATCACCAAGAATATCATACACTCATAGGTATCAAAGGTTATTTTATAGTCATTGTTTTAATTGTGCTAATTTTTGACATAAAGTTGTAAACTACAGAGCATGTGCCAAGAACCGAAGCAACTATGCACGGTACTTAAATAATTGTTATCCCAGGAAATCGTATGAAGCATACAGTAGAAACCAAAACAATTTTCGTTCATTGAGCAATGAAGTAGAATACTACAAATGAAATAATTTTGGACACATAGAGAATAATTATAGATTGACTATTCCACCCAGGGAATCAAAGAAGAACATTACAAGTCAAATATCAAAACCACAAAAGATATGGAAAAGAAAGCGAAATCAATGATTTCTTGATCTACAATCCCAACATAGGAAAAGTGATTGGTATGTTGATAGTGGTTGTTCAAAGCATATGACGGGTGAAAAGAACATGTTTCTGACTTTGAAGAAAGAAAGAGATGGATCAATTTCATTCGACAATAATCATTCAGTTAAAATTGTAGGTAGAGGTATAGTTAATATTGGAAGCAAATATGCCATGGCATAAAATGTTCTACTAGTTGAAGATATGAAACACAATCTGTTGAGTTTAGATCAAATATGTGATCAAGGACACATAATTCATTTCGACTCAGAGAAATGTGAAATTAGGAAAGAAGGATCATAAAAGTTAGTAGCATAAGTGATAGGGACTCTGAAAAACATATATGTTTTGAATGAAATTGGAAGATAAAGTTGTTTCTTAGGAAAGGAAAATGATGGTTGGCTATGGCATAGAAGAATGGGTCACATGAACTTTGGAAAATTTTGGCAAAATCAACAAAAAGGAATCAGTAAAAGAAAATCAAGAAGATCATATGAATGAAGAATGAGTTCTAGAGATCGTATGCACAAGGCTTGCAGGAGTGAAAGATCAGGATGAAACTACAGGTAGAGAGGAAAATGTCATAAGTCATAAAGATGATGAATCCATAGGAAAAGTGGAATATGTCAAAACTCAGAAAGATTATGAATATACAGATGATGAGGAATATTACTCAGTGCTAAGGGGAATTCCTCCATGTTTAAGATCCATCTGACCTAGAGACTCCTAGTAAATATGAATATTGAACAAGGGGAGTCCATGCAATAGCTCTACAGATCAGATAAACATCCTTTGAGCAGTTTGAAGTGTTTGCATATTTTGGACATTTAGTTTCAGAGTGGTTTGATGACGTAAGTACATATAAACAGTTTGATTGTTTGAGAAGCACCTTTCAAGCCACATTCCTATGCATGTATTAGATAGTAGTTACACAGGTTGAAGTTCATGATTTTTCATAGGTTCATTCCACACATGCATTCAAGAAGGGATATCTTAAGTAGATATTTTTTCAAACATGCAGAGTTCGATTTACATATTAAGAATTGGTATCAAAGAATATCATTGGCACACTTTCCAGGTAGGGATATATTCATTACAAGTTTGAGCATGCATTACAGATTCAGTTTGAGAAACATGAATATGTGATGATTAGTTGTCGCAGAGAATATTTCATAATAGTACAGTCACAGATGAGTCAACATTGTGGATAATTGAGTAGCAAAGTTATGGACAGTTTGTGACATATGAAAAGAGATGGATTCATGAAATCCATAAAAGTGTATTGACAATTGGAATCGTCAACATAATTTATATCATTAGAAGGAAATCATTGAATAGTATGGTCATGTGAACATGACAAGTGATTGAAGAAATCAAGTAATGAATGTTTTTTATATATGTCAATGAACTACAAGACGAAGAAGTAATAGAAAATAAGCATCACTAGAAGAGAGGAAAAGAAACATATACAAGTATCCCTACATTGATCTACACGACATCTCGCAAAGAATTCAAAGGAAGAGAAATCATCATAGAAAGAGATCAGTAGCATGCAAATAGGGGGAGACATACCGACATGGAGAATTATACATGTTTGCATCTAGACTATACCTACATTAATTGCAATTACTTTACGAGTTGTGGTGCATTCAATCACAGAGCTATGAGAGTTATGGCACATTTAATCAAGGAGTCGTGGATTTGTTTATACCCTCATTCACACCTTGGTAAAATTATGAATGTGGGTGTCTATTTTCCTTGCTTTTTGAGAAAATAAAACATATTTACATAAGTTTTTCAACTTCCGGTAAACAAAAGTATGTTTTTTATTTAGAAATTCACTTTATAGTAAAAACAAAACTTGTCATGAATGTGTAATCTTTCTATTGACTATTTTTTTAAATTGTTTTATTGACATTTGATATGTCAATTTAGTGATTGTTTGACAATGTGATCCTTAAAAATGAAGGTACTCATAATGAGTTATGTTTTTAAACCTGAATGTACTCATTATTAAACTTTTGTTTATGAAAAATGAAATATGTTGCAACAATATAAACAAACTCTATTAAAGTATGGATATAGTTTTGAATTTAATGAACGAATATTATAATTACTACATTTTTTAAGTTTAACCAATTTGGAAAAGTTGCAGAGTTTAAACACATTTAGTGAGACTCCATGTATGTGCCTTAATTTTTTTTTTTTTAAATAAAATCTAAAAATACCCCTTTGAAGAGAAGAGTTAAAGGTTCGGTAGTGTAAATTTTTCATAATTTTCAACAATGTATTATTCTAGATATTGATTTTTCATTTTACTAAATCATTATGTCATTTTAAAATAATATGGAGACAATTTTTATAAAATTAATTAAAATTACTTAAAAATAAATAAATTGAATACAAATTATATCAAATGAAAGTCGATTGAATTCTAAATATGTTGTTATTAGTTCCAAAACTAGAATCACAGTTTTTCAAAGAGACTACTCCTTCCAAAGTTGGAGAAAGCTAAAGAGAAGAGTCAATTTTATGAAATGTATCATAGGTGCAGATTTCCGACCGAACTATTAGTCCTTTTTGGATGAAAGTTAGTTTTAAAGGAATAACTATTTTTTAGTCGAAAAGTGGGTAATCAAACATCCGTCGACAATAAAAAAATTCCAGGATGCAACGATTCAATGCAAAAAGATATAAATCCTTTTGGTCGAAATGATTTTAACATATTTTTTTAACAATCTAACCCTCCATTTTTGCTATTTTACCTTTTTTGGGGCAACATTTTCTCTATTTTTCAGTTATTGGGGCAACATTTTCTAAATTGTAGATTTTTTTCAACATTTTTTTTAAAGTGGAGGTTTTCATTAACAATTGTTTCCTATATCAAAGAGATTTTTTTTTACAGTAAGTTTTCTTGAACAATTCATTTCAAAGTCAATATTTGTTTTTAATAATTGTTTTCATGAGGAAGGTTTTCTTAAGAAATGTTTTTCAACATCAAATATATTTTTAAGTTGTGTTTAAAATTAACTTTTTATCCAATATTGCATTTAAAACAACTTCTTTTATTGAGAAATTTTTTCAATTTTTTAAAAATATGCTTATAAAATTAATTTTTTTATATATTTAAAAAAAAAATAGCTATAATGTTTGATGTTTGAAAGTATATCTCTTGTTATAAAATGTTAATTTTTTTAAAACCTTTTACAACCAACAACAAATCTTTTTCAGTAACTCATAGAACCCAATAAAAAACTCCATTGTGAACCCCCCAAGATTGAGGATCTTTCCACATTGCATAGAAGAGAGACAAGCTAAAACTTTAGACTCTAACACATCCTCCATGAGACCTTTTACATGTATTTTGTAAAGAAGGGTTGAAATTTGGTAATGTAACACCCCAGGTTTTGAATCCCCATTTTAAATAATGTATTGTTACAATGCTAAGAGGTCTGGGTGCCCAAACAATTATTAAAGGGCTAGTATGCCCCAGAAATGTAATGTTTTGATCATTATTAAAAATAAACACATTTTTGGCTACTAGACAGACAAGGAATAGAGTTATATGGGGCTATGATTCCACAAGAGAGGGAGCTTGAGGGACTAAGTGTTATTCCTATTTTCTTATTACCCATTTTTTCTAAGGGAGGGGATCAGTTACGTGAACTTCTTTGGGAAGGACAAGAGGTTCTTTTTTTCCCCATGAGGTTACTTAAAACAACCTCTAGTCTGATGGGGGGGTTAGAATAATGACTTGTTCATTGTTTTCCCCATCCCTCACTCATTATTCCCTCATGCACTCCCATGCACCCCCCCTGACTTGTCCATTGATCCATCATAACCTATGTCTTGTCTTGGCAAAGGAAACAGAGCTACTGAAGAACTTAGCCACAAGATAGTTGGTTGTAGTGGTTGCTACTGTGATCCAGCCGCTACCTCGGGTCTGCATGTATGAAATGCATTGGCATGTGCCCTGTTTTTCTCATAACTGTGAGTCCTGAGAGTTCCAGCATTGAGATTCTCGACCAGTTGTGTTGGAAGCCCTGGCAGGAAGGAGAAGGACTGTCTGAGGGACTACGTGGCAAAGAAGGGTGGAGGTCCATTCTCTCATGTGGAATAGGCTGGGTAGAAGAGAGATGAGACTTGGATTGTTGTGGGTGGTGGAAAACCTGTGAGACCTTGAGAGCTTACTAGTTTGGGAACCCAATTACACTATGGAACCATCCTTGTGGATTCATAGGGTGACACTATTGTTGGGATTTAGAGAAGTGGTGTTTATGGTTGGGTGGAACCTCCTTGGTCTGCAGCCAATCGGTGTCGTCTTTCATAAAGATAAGTGTTCTTTGTCATGCTATTACTATCTGTGTATCAATGTATTCCGATGTGTAGTTTAATTGTCATTTACATGTATATGAATGTATTTCCACTATGTATATTTAATTATCATTTAACATAATCTTCAGATCTTGCATGCTTGCTAGATATTATTGTGCATGTCATTAAATATATCATCTTATGAATCCTTAATAAATAAAGAAGGTCATCATGATAAATAAGTCCAAGGGCAGGCTTGCAGGTAGCGTACCTGACCTGTGGGTGGTTGGGTATTTTACATATTAGTATAAGATCTTCTAGTTGAAACACTGGGTTGGTATGGGTCAGATCTGTTGATCAAAATCTCATGGTAGAGATTGAACTTTGGTCGTGAAGTTGAAAAATCTCACGAGGAATGGAGTTGCAGATGATACACAGGAGACGAAACATCATAGAAACTCTGTGAGGGTTCGAAGGATCATGACCATTCCTTTTTAATTTGGGAACGATCACCATGGTAGGAATGGGGAGATCCGGGATCATTAGATCGGAGGACAGGTAAACTAGGGTTTTCCGATGAAAAGGAATCAAGGTTAAGATCGTGACCATCGGATCCCATTAGAGAGAGAGATCAGTAACCAACAAGCATTGTGGGGAACTGAGTTGCACGGGAGATAATTTACCAAGGTGGTCCTAGAATCCAAACCAAAGTTTCCCTGGGAGGTTACGTGTCAGCATCAGGAGAATTGCAGGGCGAAAAGAGGGTTACTCCAAACCATCGATGCCTACCCCTGCAAATTGAAATCCATGCAACGATGCGACATGTAGGGCTCGAACATTGAAACTATGAATATCTGAATTAGTTGGGGACAATAGATCCATAGGAGGACACACATCAACTATTCGTGTTCTCTAGGTGAAATCACTCTGGGAAAGAGCGAGTGAGGAGAAGTTGATATTTGAGACTCCCGAAGGTCGAAGAGTCAGAGACCCGAAGTAAATGTCAACTGTCGGATCGTCTGAATTAGATATTGACCCTCGACTACCAAAGGTTACATGTCAGAAAATTAGTAACTCTAGAGGAATCCATTCGAGAGATTTTCAGTTGAGGTTTGAGACTCCCAAATCTCAGAGATCTAGAGAACCAGAGAAAACCT
>ML853453.1:8255-29613 GCA_009831015.1 Picea engelmannii
ACTTGCTGAAATTTCCAAAATCACACTTGTGTTGTGTTTCCTCAATGGGGAAATCACCTTTATTTATATTAGACTGGACACATCAAAAGTGGTGTCTATTGGCACAACAGGGCCGACCTCAATAACTCAGAATATAATTAATATTAATTATCTTTTACATTAATTAACTTTCACTTTATAGTAGGGCCGACCTGTACCCTTTACATCACAATTAGGGTTACAGGTAAGTCTGACTCTTAGACAATATAGCAAGGGAACTCACACACCCACTAGTGCTCAACCACTAGGGGCACGTCCACATGTGCTCAGCCACAGGGACGTCCAAGTCAACAAATCTCTATCTCACTGCGTCTCACAAGAGAATCATCAGGATACACACTCACTAGTGCTCAGCCACTAGGATCATGTCCACCTGTGCTCAGCCACAGGAACGTCTTACTCAACAGATCTCTATCTCACTGAGTCTCACAGGAGAATCATCTGGAGTATCACATCATCTCAACTCTCTGCACAAAGGAGAACAGTAAACCCATCACATGGGCTCCTTCACCCCTCATAAGGGTACACATCGTTTCATCTCAAACGATACACCCATCTCATGGGCATCTTCCCTTCTCAGGGGAAAACAGCGTTTCATCTCCGTCTTAGAGAGAACAACATACCCAGCTCATGGGCATCTTCCCTACACAGGGGTACACAGCGTTCCATCTCCATCTCAGAGAGGAACTACACACCCAACTCATGGGCACACCCAACGCATGGGCTCTCTCTTAAGCCGACTCACTCAGTCTGTGTCCTGGAGGATGTTTCACGCAACTGTAATCATCAACAAACCCTCCCATATTTAATTTTGGGAAATTTTATAAGTTTTTGAGCATTTGTTTAGTTTGAAAAGGAGAGATTTTAATGCACATGTTTGGGTGTTTCTTTTATTAAATGTGGCTTACTTGGCATGATACATCTTCTTGTGGACCCTTGGAGGGTGTACTTGTTTGTCTTTGCAGGACCTTGCCAAGTGAAAGCTATCCATGGAGGAATTATGCCATTTTGACCTTCATGGGGGGTTGAGAACCCCTAGGATGGATGTCGTACCCCACAGGCTGGGCAGAGCACCCCGAAGCCTTTGTGTGCAAAGGATAGAGGATGTTGTCTTTGGAGGCACTTTGACAGCATTCGAGGATGACATCATAGCCCTTTGCAACTGGACGTTGGCCTTTCGAGGCCTAGGACGTCACTTTCTAAGACTTTGACGTCATTTGGAGGCTAGGGTTTGGTGGGCTTGATGGTTCCAAAGGTGATGTGATGTGGTTTGAAGGAAGGAGATGCATGGCATGACACTCTAGCATATGAGAGCTTGGCACATGGCCTTTGGAGGCCCAACGATCTGCATTTTGAGGCTCAACATTTCACTTTTAGGCCTCATGTCACCCTTCTAGGGCATGATGTCACCCTTTTAGGGTTTTACTTTATGTAATTTTTATATTTGCAAGTTGTAAGAGAAAATAAAGGGGGTCGGCCCTCTTTTGATTTGTTGTTGACAATCTTATGTGGACAAATTAGTTTAGATGGCCTCATATAAATAGAGGACCATCTCTTTTCATTTTTATAACTCATCACTTGAGAATTACATACTCTTGGGCTGAAATTTTCACCCTCCTTGGGCAAAATCGCTATCTCTCCTTTTATGTCATTATGGATGCAATACTTGTTATTTGGAGCAATCAAGGCTAGGGACTTCTCTTGGTGGTGTTTGGCAAGTTGTGGATGATATCTTGGTAGTAAGGGTTTATTTGCACGCTTTCTCTTGGATTTGGTAAGTAATTTCTGCAATTATTGTTGTCTTGCTTGTTTAAATTCAAGAAATACATCTTAAAACCCTAGGAGGAGTAAAAAGGCTTACACCCTCCACCAAAGTTAATTCTTCTTTGTCATTGAAGGGCTACAAGGCTTGCAACAAGAAGTAAGAAGGTTTACACCCTTGTTGGAAGGCTTAGCTAGGGTTTATTTCTCTGGGAAGTAAGAGGGTTTACATCCCTAGAGAAACTTTAAACCCTAGTTCATCTTGGATTTTGAGCTAGACGATTTGGAAGGATTGTTGTTGGGTTTTATAAGGGTTTAACTCTCAACAAAGATCTCTCCTTCTTTTTTGTTTGACTTGTCTTCAAAGGAAGAGACTTGTTAGCAAAAATTTCCACCCTCCAATTGAGTTGATAAACCTGTTATAACAGCGATGAAAACTTGGCTAATTCAAGGAGAAAAGCCTCAAATTGTCATGGGCTAGACCCCCCCATTTGGGCTAGTGCTTGCTAGCATCGGGGGGGAGTCCCTAAGGTGATTTGCCGCTGTCCTAAGTCTGATTTTCTGTGTTAAATGACAAAAAACAGTCATTGTTATGTTTTGGACAGCGTGTTAAAATTGTCGGATGTTGCAGGGTTAGCACAGGAAATATAGACGAGAAATAAAAAAAGAAAACTGCTCAAAAGATCAATTAAAACACAATGAACAACAAGAAAGCAACTAATCAAATTGCAAAAATTCACAAAGTACCATCAAGAAACAAGGTTAGAACACAAACACACAATTTCTTTATTGATAGGTTTGCAAGAAGGTTGGCTGTGCCACAATTGGCAAGTCCACAACCGGTACAATGATTACTTTGCTCAAAGAAGAGTCACTAGTCTAAGAAAGAGAGAGAGGAATGAGAACAAGAAACTATGCTAGTTGTTGCAATATCCGACCAATAACCAATGAAGACTATCCAATATATAGGAGAGGAGTGTGAAGAAAATAGGAGTTAATGTGCATGAGGGAATACGTGTGAATGAGAAATTTAGGAATTAATGTGCATAAAGGAATAAGTGTGAGTGATTAATGTGCATGGGTGAGTTATGACTGAGAGTGTATGTGCATGGTGAGTTAAATAATGTCTAAGATGCATGGAGGATAATTTTAGCTTTCCAACGCATGTTAGATTGCTAAATTTGGCCAATGGATGAGGGATTTATGAGTTAAAAGGAAATTCGCCCTATTTTTTAGGGATTTCCTAAAATTTAGGAATTTTGCGTTTAAAAGCAATTTAGGGAGAATTTTTAGAAACTAATTGCATGGAAAGTGAGAGGAATAGAGTGAGAAAAATTAGCCTTGAGTGGCTAAACGTTTTTCCAGAAAATGCCACCTCACCCATGTGCCACCTCTTTAGTTTAATTAATTCTCATTTAATGCATAATCCTTGCAAAATGTGCCCTTGGTCCATGATGCCACATCATCCTAATACTCTGCCACATGTCGAAATCTAAACTTTCCACTTGTCATTGTCGGAGATGATGATGACCACTAAAAATAAAAATTTCCAAAAATAACCATCCGGTCCCAAAAATTTGAAACTTGTCGAAACTAACCCAAACGCTCCACAAATGCTCGGAATGGCTAGGAGACCACCATCATGTGTCTACTGCTAAAAAATTAAAATAGAAATTCCTCGCATGCCCATGATATTATACTCATTGGATTCGATTTTCTGCAAGGAATCCGAATCTGCAATCAGAATCGACATGCCAACCTCGGTGCTCAACCTGCGAAAAATAGAAATTTGTGCCAAATTATCCCAGAAAATGTCCAAAAGACTGAGAATGTCTCAAGGATCAATAATATGTGCTCAGAATCTGAATCTGGGGCCTGAACTCAAACTGCTAAATATAGAAAGTTCTTGCATGTCGCCCGGAAAAGTGTTATCGGGACTAGAATCATGCAAGGACCCTCCCTATATACTCATAACTGCTCCAAACTGTCAAGTGACCCACTCAAACCATGTCTCCTAAAAAGAAGGGACACCTATTGTATGTAGACATCTCTCTCAAAATCCATGGGAAACCAAGCTAACTCTACCTCTAAACAAACAACCATGTATCGATCATATACCTGCCTCTGATGGGAACCAACCTCTTGCTCAACACAAATGCTAAACACTGGGAGAATCTCAGAATGCCAGCCAAAATACTGCATGTTGTCTCTTAACCCACAAAAATTTCAAGAGTGAAAATCCAAGGGTTAACAATGGCGACTGAAGGTGACAGATCCCCCTGTGGGATGTCGAGAACCATATAAATCTTTGTATCTATAATAATACTACTCTGTGAGAACTCTATAAGATGTACCAATGATGCTCTGAAAATATATGTACCAAAATATAACCCTATAAATGTGTGGAAGGAAAGAAGGACATGTACGTTGATCAAAAGAATCATATAAGTTGACCAGTAATACCAAAGCTTGTCCAATGGGCCATGGAGTCAAATCAATATAACACCTCCCACTGATACACTGAAATACAAGGGATCTCATCCAAATCCGCTACCTTCTACCACCCAATATGTACACTCCTCCCCCCGGTAAAGGTGTTGTGTCAACACAAGGGAGAGAGTCACTTAATCAGATGTCAATAATGTAAACACCTATCAAGTGTGAAGGAGCACCACCAACAATGAAAATGTGTCCTAAGGTACGAACACAACCTGTCACTATCAAAGATGTTTTGAAGTCGAACAATGACAAGGATCATCTAATCAAGACCCAATGATACTCATCCTTGTTGGATGCAAGATAATAGCCAATGAGGCTAACAGCTAACAAGGCGCTTTACTTCTGGTTCATCTGTAGATTATGTGTTGAAGTTGATACAGGATGACCTGTTGAAAAGAACTGTGATGTCCCGTTCCCAAGAGTAGGCCAGCAGGGAGTGACTTAGTAGTCTATGTGTTCCCGTAGACTATAGTCAAGCACAAACAGGGAACAAGATGGAGAAATAAGGAGGAATTGATGGCTAAATGATGAATTAAGCCAAAATACTTAGGAAAAGTCACTTAAGCCTAAGTCAACGAAGAATTAGAATGAAAAGGTGCTAAAGGGGGACTTAATTAATTAATTATTCACCTTAGGAAGGAAAAGCGCCTAGCTTAAGTGAGGTCAATGGCGAATTAGATTGGAAAAGGTATAAAGGGAGGAATTTGACCTAATTCCTCATTATGCATTGTTATGATTTGATGTTGGGAGTTCCCAGAGGAGGAAGAGAGTCGACCTTGCTGTTCTGTGGATTTCTGGAGGAAACCACCACCATTGATCGGTTTTGGTGTTGAGAGACACAGCCTAGCCCATCAGAGATACCATCCAGGTAATTCACCGAGCTATTCAGGAGTATCCAGTACAGTGTGCACAGCTCAGCCAGTGAGGGCGCAAGTCAGATTGAGGATTTGTGGAGCTGCACGAGGTCTAAGCTCAGATTGCAGTTTCCTTCCGACCCAATGGAGATCCAGCCAAGGCGCATCTATTGAGCCATTTATCATCAGATTTTGACGGTGGAATCTTGCAGAGCGCATTATCCAGCCATTTAGGGCGCAGCTCTTCCGGTAGTACATTTGGGGTTGCAGACGGAGCATCAGGACAAATCTGGGGAAACCCTTCCGACCCAGTTCCGCATTTGGTGAGACAATCGTTTTGAGCCCTATAGCAGTTGATTCTGTCAGTGGAATCATTTGGGGCGCATCCAATGTCCCAGGAGGTGCGCAAAACCCCCAGGGGTCCATATCTGGTACCTCAAAGGCCAGATTTGATATCCGACACTCATCCATTCCAGTCTAGAGGCCAGGGCGCTTCTATTGGAGCAGTTTCCAACGCATTCCGACGGTCTATCCTTCCAGACGAGTTTTCTAGCTGGTAGCGATTACCGTATTTCTCTGGAGTCGCATATTTCTGTCGATCTATCTGTGCATGCATCAAATCTGCATTCATCTTCTGATCACGGGTATGTTTATGCTATTTGATTGTATTCCAGTGACGATCCATGAGATCTAGATGACGATTATACTCTATATTTCTAGTGTGTTATTGTATTTCAATGCTTGAGTCGCATAATATATGTTATTGGGCAGTTGATGTTCTTTACTTCCGCATGCATCCTTTATATATTGTTTAAACCATAAATACGCAACATGTGCATGCAATAACAAACATGCACCTGAAATAACCAACATGCACATGCAATAACCTTAAAGATCTCAAACACATAACTGAAACGCATCCAGAAACCCCCAGTGTATCAGATCTGCAAGACAAAACATTGGATCAGTAGCAAATATCTTGATCAGCGGGATCAGGGATATTTCAGTGGTGTCAGAGCTTTAGTCCTGCCAGCCTGTGACTAAAGACAATGAATACAGCAGGAGAACCAGATGGTCGTGAGCACATAGGTGACGAATATGTCACTTACAACAGGCGCAGGGAAAGAAGGGATAGGCCTAACTTTCCTCCCTTCCCTCCCAATTCAGAGGAAGAGGAAGAGGCATACAAAGAAGCAGAGAGAAGAGTAGAGCGGGAGGCCGAGCGCAAAGCAGAGAGGAGGCTAGGTGACAGATATGAGCGACCAGAGGGCAGTGGTAAGGCCCCCGTGGATCCAGATGCAGCCTTCATGCAGGTTATCAGTGATATGCTAGCTAGTCAGCGGACCATGTCTCAGTCTTTGGCTCAGGTAGCGGATAGACTGGCTATGGTAGACATCCTAGGCACACAAGGGAACTCAGCGGCAGGCAGTAGACCCCAATCACCCACTCGCACATACACCTCTGCAAGTAGGATTCCACGTCTGTTGTTTCCCAGTTTCTAGAGGGCACCCTCGGTAGCAGCACAGATACCGATAGCACAGAGACCGCCCAATCATGCAGAGGACATTACAGAGTATCGAAGAGAGTATGCAGCATTGGGCCATGACTTCCATCAGGATATGACCTTAGTCGAGTATTGTGGACTCAGACTCAGGAACCGCCCCAGAGAGCCACAGAGGGGAGGACCACAGCAGCAGCAGCAGCAGGGGTATAACATTGATTTCATCCGAAAAGTTGGTAAACTCACCATACCTTCTTTTGACGGATCGTCCAAATGCACCACCAGAGCTTCGATACAGAAACTAGACACTTACTACAAGCTCAACCAGATGACCGAGTCAGAGGCCATCAGTTTCACCATCCTACACTTGGAGGGTGAGGCACACGAGTGGTGGTATCACGGATTGGTGACATTAGGTCACAGTCGCATCACCTCCTACAGACAGTTCACAGAGAGACTCATGGATAGATTCGACAGGAGGGATCCAGAGATCCATTTCAGAGATCTAGCCCAGTTGAGACAAACTGGCACAGCAGAGGCATTCATCTCAGAGTTTCAGAGGGTAGCAGTGGCAGTGACAGACATATTCGAGCCCCGATTGGTCATGCTATTCACAGAAGGGCTCACAGAACCCTTGAGAGGATGGGTGAAGGCCTACCGGCCTCATACCTTGCAGGATGCCATTCGACGCACTAGAGATTTGGCGGATTCAGCGCCAAAAACTAAACCCTTCACCAAACCCTTTGTACCACAGAGAGACAAGGATCAGAAGAATCCTCAAAAGGAATGGAAGGGCAAGCCCAAGTTGGATGATGATATGCGACGGGAGTTGATGAGGAAGAAGCTTTGTTTCTCCTACAGAGACCCTTGGGTCCCAGGGCATAGATGCATGGGAAAGGGACAGATCCACTACATCGAAGTGGAATCAGGCAGTGAGGAGGAGGATGAGGATATTGAGGCACAGACAAATAGTGATTCAGAGACTGAGACCACTCATGAGCCAGAGCAACAGCCGAAGAAACCTTAGATACCGGCAAGGGCACAACCCAAGGAGGAGGCAAAACCTCATAGAGAGGTGAAAGGGGGAACCACAGCCACCCTTTCAGGAGTACCCAAGTACAACACTCTCAAGCTCAAGGGCCTTGTACAGGGGCAACGCATGACAACTTTAGTTGATGGTGGGGCCACCCACAACTTCATAGATGCGTCCTTAGTAGCCAGGAGGGGGTTACGCACAGAGGAGTTTGAGGGATTCCATGTGGCAATGCCTGATGGATACACGATGACATGTTTGGACATGATCCCCGACCTAGAGATCAAACTAGGCAACTACACCTTAACAGACACCTTCTATGTAGTTGACGTATCAGATACTGATGTCGTGTTAGGGGTACAGTGGTTATATTCATTGGGAGAGATTGGGTTCAACTATCAGACGTTGACCATGAGCTTCAGAGATGCCAGTGGATCGCGAGTTGTGCTAAGGGGCATGTTTACAGGAGCACCTCGAGCAGTATCGACAAAGAGGATGGAGCGGATCTTTCGTCACAGAGATGTGGCTTACGCAGCAGAGTGTTTGATCACCACGCGGAAGGATTCCAAGGGTAGGGAGCATTACCTACCCACAGATCAGAGAGCTTCCGGGTCAGTATTTGGGCTGATACCACCAGGGAGACCGCCCGACAGGGGTTTTGAGCACATGATTGAGTTAGAGGCAGGGGCTACACCGGTGATTACAGCACCCTACAGGCACCCCAAGAAATTCAAGGACGAGATTGAGAAAGCAATCAAAGAATTGCTTGCTATGGGGCAGATTAGGCCCAGCATGAGTCCTTTCGCATCTTTAGTCGTCCTGGTACTGAAGAAGGATGGCACGTTACAGATGTACATCGATTATAGAGTGCTCAACAAGAAAACGATCAAGAATCATTACCCCATTCCACACATAGATAGGTTGATGGATGAGTTACATGGGGCAGTCTTCTTCACTAAGATTGATCTACGCTCAGGATACCATCCGATCAGCATCAGGGAGCGGGACATTGAGAAGACAGCGTTTCGATGCCATTTCGGACACTTTGAGTTCTTGGTCATGCCCTTTGGAATGACCAACGCACCAGCCACTTTCCAGTCTTGCATGAATCATATCTTTAGAGGACAGTTGAGGAAGTACATCCTGGTATTCTTCGACGACGTATTGATCTACAGCAAGACATGGGATGAGCATCTAGCACATTTGGAGGAGGTCTTGGGTATTATGCAGGCACAGTCTTTATATGCCAACGAATCCAAATGTGAATTTGGCATGAGAGAACTATTGTACTTGGGGCATATCATCAGTGGGCAGGGAGTACAGGTTCATCAGGAAAAGACCAGGGCCATTTTGGATTGACCAATGCCCAAGAATCTCACGGAGCTGAGAGGATTCTTTGGGTTATGCAGTTACTACAGGTGGTTCATCAAGGGTTTTTCACAGTTGGGAGCACCACTCACAGACTTGACCAAGAAGGGTGCTTTTCATTGGACAGAGGAGTCACAGTAGACATTCGACAAAATGAAGGAGGTTATGAGCACATGCCTTGTTCTAGCGCTTCCAGACTTCTCGCAGTCGTTTGTCTTAGAGTGCGACGCATCAGAGGTGGGGATTGGAGCAGTTTTGATGTAGGGGGGCCACCCCATCGTGTTTGAGAGCAGAAAGCTCAACGAGTCAGAGAGACTCTATCCTATTTACGACAAGGAGATGCTAGCGATCATGCATGCCTTAACCAAATTCAGGCAGTATCTGGTTGGCAGTAGGTTTGTAGTGAAGACTGATCATAACAGTCTCAAGTATTTCCTTGACCAGAAAGACCTCAGTGAGAGGCAGCAGAAGTGGGTCTCAAAGATCCAAGCCTTTGACTTTGACATTAAATATGTCAAGGGAAAAAGGAATATCGTGGCAGATGCCTTGTCCAGGAGGCCAGCAGGATATTCGATGATGGACATTGTACAGATTGGAAAGCTCATTTGTTGGTGGAATAATCCAAAAACAAATTTGCTTGTGAGGTGATGGACGGACAGGTGATTGATGATAGATACCGAGTTCTTGATGACGTCATTTTCTACAAGGATCGGATCTACTTGGTTCCAGAATACACCCTGAAGGAGAAAATTCTGAAGGTATGTCATGATTCACCTACAGCAGGGCATCAGGGGTACTTCAAAACATATAGGCAGATCAGGGAGAGATTCTCATGGAAGGGTCTCAAGGATGATGTGCTGAAACACATACGAGAGTGCACGACTTGTCAGCAAAACAAGTTCGAGCAAACACACCCCGCAAGGCTACTACAGCCTCTACCCATTCCAGAGCAAAAATGGGAGAGCATTTCCATGGATTTCATTACAGGCCTTCCTAGAGTGCAGGGCAAGGACTATATATTTGTGGTGGTCGACAGACTGACCAAATTTGCACATTTCTTCGCCATACCCACAGACTACAAGGCCATACAGGTAGCAGAGTTGTTTCTCAGGGAGGTATTCCGGTTGCACGAGTTACCCAGGCAGATAGTCAATGATAGAGATGGGTGCTTCATCAGCGCATTTTGGTAGGAGATTTTCAGGTTGACAGGCACAGAGCTAGCCACGAGTACCAGCTACCACCCACAGACAGATGGGCAGACAGAGATCGTCAACAAATGGGTGGAAGGGTATCTGAGGAACTATGTGGGGGGGCAGCAACGCACTTGGGTGAGATGGTTACATATGGGTGAGTATTGCTACAACACAACTTACCATATGTCTATCAAGATGTCACCGTTCAGGGCATTGTATGGATACGATGCACCCTCCTTTATGAAGACTGTGTTTGGGGACAGCAAGGTCCCGAGGGCCAAGGACTGGGTGGAGGAGAGTCAGAGGATTCTTCAATCAATAAGGGAGAACTTGCAGTCAACTCAGAACCAGCAGAAGATATATGCAGACCGGCATAGAGTTGAGCGCAGTTTTGAGGTAGGGGATTTGATTTTTCTGCGATTACAGCCATACAGACAGTCCTCCTTGAAGAGGAGCGGAGCAGAGAAGCTGAAGCCGAAGTTCTACGGGCCATACAGAGTCATCAGGAGGATAGGCGAGGTGGCATATGAGCTAGAGCTACCGGAAGGTAGCAAGATTCATAAAGTCTTTCATGTCTCTTGCCTTAAAAAGGCTGTGGGACAACAAGTTAGCATTTCAGAGGAGTTCCCACCCTTGGATGAGGAGGGTCAGTTGGAGCTAGTGCCAGAGGAGGTACTAGAGCAGAGGGAGCGCAGATTGAGGAGCAGGATCATCAGGGAGTGCTTGGTTAGATGGAGGGGTCTTCTAGTGGAGGATGCCACATGGGAGGGAGAGCATATCTTACAACACCCAGGATTGATGTTGCTTGAGGACAAGCAATCTCGGGAAGGGAGGACTCTGATGTCCCATCCCCAAGAGTAGGCCAGCAGGGAGTGACTTAGTAGTCTATGTGTTCCCGTAGACTATAGTCAGGCACAAATAGGGAACAAGATGGAGAAATAAGGAGGAATTGATGGCTAAATGATGAATTAAGCCAAAATACTTAGGAAAAGTCACTTAAGCCTAAGTCAACAAAGAATTAGAATGAAAAGGTGCTAAAGGGGGACTTAATTAATTAATTATTCACCTTAGGAGGAAAATCGCCTAGCTTAAGTGAGGTCAATGGCGAATTAGATTGGGAAAGGTATAAAGGGAGGAATTTGACCTAATTCCTCATTATGCATTGTTATGATTTGAATCTTGATGTTGAGAGTTCCTAGAGGAGTAAGAGAGTCGACCTTGCTGTTTTGTGGATTTCTGGAGGAAGCCACCACCATTGATCGGTTTCGGTGTTGAGAGACACACCCTAACCCATCAGAGATACCATCCAGGTATTTCACCGAGCTATTTAGGAGTATCCAGTACAGTGTGCGCAGCTCAGCCAGTGAGGGCACAAGTCAGATTGAGGGTTTGTGGAGCTGCACGAGGTCTAAGCTCAGATTGCAGTTTCCTTCCGACCCAGTGGAGATCCAGCCAGGGCACATCTATTGAGCCATTTATCATCAGATTCTGACAGTGGCATCTTGCAGAGTGCATTATCTAGCCATTTAGGGCGCAGCGCTTCCAGCAATACATTTGGGGTTGCAGACGAAGCATCAAGACAGATCCGGGGAAACCCTTCCAACCCAGTTCCGCATTTGGCGAGACGAACGTTTTGAGCCCTATAGCAGTTGATTCCGTCGGTGGAATCATTTAGGGCGCATCATGTGTCCCAGGAGGTGCGCAAACCCCCCAAGGGTCCAAATCCAGTACCTCAGAGGCCAAATCTGATATCCGGCACTCATCCATTCCAGTCTAGAGGCCAGGGTGCTTCTATTGGAGCAGTTTCCGGCTCATTCCGATGGTCTATCCTTCCGGATGAGTTTTCGAGATAGTAGCGGTTACTGTATTTCTCCGGAGTCACATATTTCTACCGATCTATCCGTGCATGCATCAAATCTGCATTCATCTTCTGATCACGGATATTTTTATGCTATTTGATTGTATTCCAGTGACGATCCATGAGATCTAGCTGACGATTATACTCTATATTTCCAGTGTGTTATTGTATTTCCATGCTTGAGTCACATAATATATGTTATTGGGCAGTTGATGTTCTTTACTTCAGCATGCATCCTTTATATACTGTTTAAACCATAAATACGCACATGCACATGCAATTACCAACATGCACCTGAAATAACCAACATGCACATGCAATAACCTTAAAGATCTCAAACACACAACTGAAACGCATCCAGAAACCCCCAGTGTATCAGATCTTTAAGACAGAACATTGGATCAATAGCAAATATCTTGATCAGCGGGATCAGGGATATTTCAGAGCAATGATGTCTCTCTTCCCTCAGCGCGAAGTGATAACTCAAGAAGATCAATATGAAAGAACCAGGTACCATATCCCTAATGTTGGATGAGGGGGACAACTGACTCGAAGTATAGGACTCAATGATAAGAGCTGGGGAGACAAGACATAAGATGACTCAACACACTCCTATGTCTCCTCAAAACCACTCATCCTAAAGGCTCGATGCTTCAGGAACAATGACAAAACAGGACCCCCATCCAGGTTCACACCAATGATAGACACAAAGGCTCGGCATGTGAAAGATAGACATTCAAATTTTGACCCGGGAAAAGTGACAAATCTGATTGCAAAATTCACAAAATACCGACAAGAAAAGAAGGTTAGGAGACAAACACAAGATATCTTTATTGATAGGCTTGCAAGAGGGTTGGTTGCGCCACAAATGGCAAGCCCACAACTGGTTCAATGATCACTTTGCTCAAAGAAGAGTTACTAGTCTAAGAACGAGAGAGAGGAATGAGAACAAGAAACTATGCTAGCTGCTGCAATATCCGACCAATAACCAATGAAGACTATACAATATATAGGAGAGGAGTGTGAAGAAATGTAACACCCTGGGTTTTGAGCCCCGTATTAAATATTGTATTTTGTTGAGTTATGAAAGGCCAGAGTGCCTAAACAATTATTAAGAGGCCAGTGTGCCTAGGAAATGTAATGTTTTGATCATTATTAATATAAAACACATAGTTGGTTGCCAGACGAACAAGGACAAGAGTTATAGGGGGCTATGATTCCACAAGAGAGGGGGCTTAAGGGGCTAAGTATTTATTTTATATTTTATTTACCCATTTTGTTTAATGGAGAACAACAGTTACGTGAACTTCTTGGGAGGAAGGCCAAGTGGTTCCTTGATTCCAAGAATTACATAAACCCATCTTTGGTCTCAGGTGGGGGTTCTTCTACTGGTGGCTTCATCTTCACTCATCATTTCACTCACCCAATTGCTCGCTATTCACACCTTTCATCCTTTCACCCTCTCGTCTTTGCTCATTCGTGTCTTGGCTTGGGAAAGGAAAATGAATTCTTGAAGAGCATCCATGGTATTGTTGGTTGTAGAGACTGCTAGTGTATTCCAGCCATGAATCAAGACCTACATGTCTGAAATACTTTGGTCTATGCTCAGTTTTGCTCACAGCTGCGAGTCTTGAGAGTCCCAGCATGGAGATTCTGGACCAGCTGCACTGGAGCCCTGGAAGGAGATGGACAACTTGAGGGACTGCGTGGCAGAGAAGGAGGTCCATTCTCTTGGGTTGTGCAGGTTGGGTAGAAGAGAGTTGGTGTACTTGGATTGTTGTGGGTGTTGAGAAGCCTGTGAGAGCTTGAGTGCTAACTGGTTTGGGAAGCCGAGTGACACTCTAGAACCGTCCTTGTGGATTCATAGCCCTGGCTCAGGGGTGACACTACTATTGAGACTTGGAACAACAATGTCTACGGTTGGGTGGAACGTCCTTTGGTCTGCAACCAGTTGGTGTCTTGTTTTCCGAAAGATAAGTGTTCTCTGTTATGGTTATTTACCTGTGTATGATTTATTCCGTTGTGTATTTATTTATCTTTGAATTTAATATTTAGATTATGCCTACTTGTTCGTTATCGTTGTGCATGGCTTAGTTTATGTTGTGGCATGAATCTTTATTTCCGCATGTGGTTTTCATGTCTCTTAATTAACTTTGAAGTGATTCGGATTGAGATAAGTCTCTGCGAAGTGAGTCCTTAGACTGCAGCGTGCCTCGCCTGCGGGTGTCTGGGTGTGTTGCAGTCGGATTAAATGGCGTAGCCCGGCCTGTGGGTGGTTGGGTACGTTACATATTGGTATCAGAGCCACAGGTTGAAACACCGGGCTGGAATGGGCCGGATCTATTAGACAGGATCTTGTGGTTAAGATCAAGTACACCTTGAATAAAAAAGCTCAGGGGAAATGGCGTTGCAGAGATCGCGCGGTAGCCGGAACGTCAGATATCTTTTGTGAGGATGTCTCACGCAGCTGTAATCATCAACATAAATTGTGCGATAACATTACACACACACACATCTTCAAAAAAAATGAGTAGACCAGTGCCTAGTATTGATGTCTAAGGTGAAGGTAGGAGTTAATTATTTGATTTTTTCTAATTTGGAAATGAAATAAATTGTGGGAATAATGCAAACCGGAAAGTAAAACACCACTCAAACCTTGAAATATATGATTCTTTTAACAATACAAAGTAGAGGGATGGATTCCCTTACTAGATGAAAGATGATTTCCTCGATTTACCTCGTGATAAGTGGTTGTAGAAAAACAACTTTGTCGTTGTCCTGCACTTTTTAGACCTGCAAAAATGGATAAAAAACAGAAAAACAGCAAGCAAAAGTGCCCTTTGAGGCAGCCCACAAGTATGGAAATGTACTAGAACAATAGATTTGTGGGTGGAGAAGCTTGGGAAGTGAGTTACTAATAAAATAAAGTAGCCCAACACTTCAGATCTGCAAGTAAAACGAAATTTCCAGCAATCTGGAAACTACTTGCAGCAAACAGGGATGAAATACCCCTAGCGTCAAAACAAAACAAGGAGAAATATATGATTTAAAATAGGTGGAAAATGTATTTTTATTGAGAAATTAATAACTATTAGGAGAAATCAGATCTCGAACAAAACAAGGGTTATCATTGAGATACACTTACTTACTCAAGCACTTTAATGAGGTTTCTTGTTGGATCTGTGGATGGGTTTGCTATAATAAAATTCAAATCTGCAAAACACCTGACGATACCCTCGTGAAATATATATTTTAAGTGCAGAAAATCAGAGAGTAAAATAATTTCCTTAGACAAAAATGGATCTAAAGTCAAAGCACCAAGGATCAACTAGCTCTGTAAATATAAAATTTTGGTGCAAACTAGATAAAATATTTTTGTATTTTATTTTTAGAAAAACGGAAAATAAAGGAGATTGGTTGATATTTTAAAGTGATCGGTTGTTGTAGTGAGGATTAACATGGCCTTACTATTACCTTCCAGAGTGTCAGATTGCGATCACAACCCTCTCTTTGTCTGTTGCGAACTTTGGACTAGAGAATGGGATTGGAGTTAGGAAATTATCGCACCCAATCTAGTATAAAATAGTGGTACAAGCTTCTGAATTCCACCAGCAAAGCTCTCTATTACGGAGAAGTCTCCAATCACTAGATCCACTACTGCACAAAATGAAATCAATCCCTTACTGAAGGAACCCCTGATAAGAGTTTGTCTGGCACTTGGGTTTGATGAACACCTTATATCGACAAAGATGAGATGAGGTCTAGCGTCTTGATCTCTCCTTCCACGTGACTATGTAGTCCCTCGATGGATTGAACCAATAGCCTTGTAGTAACCCAGAAATACTTGTGTCTATTCTATGAAACACAATTACAACAAGTAAAAAAGAAAAAGCATAGAATAATCAATCCTTTAATTTGCACTGAAAGTTTTTTATTATGGCATAATGATCTCACAGTTCAACAACAACCCATTTGGTTAGAGGGTTTAGCCTTATATAGTTTTTCTTTGTAACAGCTAGTAAATCCCTCTCCCAAAAATAATAATTGTTTGACTTGTCATCCACAAGACCAGAGACTAAGTCATTATAAAAATGATTATTTAAAAAATTAAAATTCACCCACAAGGGGTTCGATTTGACCAATAGAAGCAATGGCTATCTCCATGAGGCTCTATTTGCTTGGTAAAAGTGCTAATGCTCCCTTAAAAGCTCACGATTTTGCTTAATTAAGCTAGCAGCCATCTTGGAGAAGCTAATAGCTACCTTGAAGAGGGTCGATTTAATTGAAGTGAGGGTCGATTTGCTTGATTGGCTCAACGGCTAAGAGAATGAGGTGCGATTTGTTTGATAATGAGGGTGATTTTCATGTAATAGAATGCCAATGGCCAGCTTTTGGTCTCCCAATGCCCAACGTTCAACTTGTTGACCTCAAACGGCTCACTCAATTGACCCAACAGCTAAGTAAAATGGATCGAATAGATTGGAGTGAGGGTCGATTTAATTTATCTGGTGCATGAATTGTCCTCCAACATTCAAAATTTGACCCAATGTTCCCTTCAATTGCCAACGGCTTAGCTCTTTAACTTGGAAAAATGCCCAACAGCTCGGAGAAGGTTGCCCCCTTAATTTTGGCTTGATTTTGCTAGATCCACAAAAACATTGTCGAATTGATGGATTTCAACACAAGGGTTTTGTCTGGAATGTGATTTACCTTGTCTTTGGCTTCGGATCTATCCTTGCATGTCATGGAATGACCCTCTTTTCCATCTTTACCAATAATTATGCTTGTGTCACCCTTTAGAAGCTATTTTTTTTCCTTAAAAACCTTCTTTTTGCCAAAATTTCAACGTGGCATGTCAAGTATGTAGATTTTAACCCTGTATAATATTTCACTGCAAACAGATTTTCAATAACAGAACAGAGAAGATACAATGGAAAATACACACATTACACAAAGATTTTTCCCCTGGAAATCCAAACCGGGAAAACCAGCATATTCTATATTCATTCACACATACATTGTTTACAATACAATATACATATAGGAGCCAGCGGCATCCAAAACCCTAATCCAATGACCTGGATTAGTCAACAACCCTAATTCCTTAACCGAAAATAGAAAACCATCGGCAAAAAACCATGTGTCGAAAAACCGCCCATAAATGGACACGAAAACCGAGGAAAAAAAATCGAGGGCGTTGCCCCCGAACCCCGACGCAACATAGACACTAGTTCTATTCATGCAAAGAATAAAACACATATCCAACGAAGTACACATCATGACAATCATTTTGAGCCCTTGTATTTTTGGTCCCGGGACCCTATGCATCGAGATCTGTGAATTACCTTGAAACGCATGAAATGTTGTGAACTATGAGACTGCATGTTGAGAACTGTAAATGAAAATTTCACCATGGAAAAGGAGATGCATACAGACTCTGACACATGACCATGTTGGTAATGACATAGGTGCGCTTGAAACCATGGGCATAACAAGCCCTACATAGTGCAATCACCCCTACAAAAAACCAATGGCTCCCCTAAACCATGGATCCCAATAGATCCATCTCAAAGCCACCAATCCTATCAAGGATGAAAGGAATTGAGAATGGGGACTAGAGGGACCAAGCATGGCTGACCGTCAAAAGGCTTAGGACAATATATACATAATCATCCACATGGCCTACAAGACTTAGTACTTGCATCTTCTCGATCTTACAATGGTGTTGTCATGAAAAATGTAGGGTACCTCCTAGGAGGTAACAGGTCCATTGGTTGTTATAACAACCTCCTCAAAGATGGGACAACCTCGAACAATGTGTCAAGAGTGTAGATCCAAGTGCATAACCACTAGATCTCCTCCAAATAAGGCGCAAAAGTGGAGTGCTCTAGGGAGATGTGCACAAAAGGTGAAATGTTCCTCCAAAGTATGCATGAAACCTCGAACCATGTGCCAAGTAGCCCCTTGAAACCCCTTAGTTGATGGGAATTCCTCTCAAAATGTGTACTAAGCCATGTGGGAGTACAACTATATGTCAAATAACCCCTCTATATGCAAAGCACTCTTCAAATATGAATGAATGGTGGTCCAAGGAGGCTCCTCTCCTCAAGCACTCTACCAATCAAGCCACTCAATCCATGTGATGTGGCAATGTGATATCAACTATGGGCCAAAATTGCAAGGCGCTCATCCAAACCCATGCCATGGTGATGTGGCCTGCCTCCACATATGTGGTTGTGCCTAGGCATATGTGAGAAGTCCCCTCAAATGAATAGACTTGCATGAAATTGTGTGTATGAAGACTCCAAAAGGTGAAATAAGCCAATGTGTCATCATGCCTCCAAATATGTAGTAGTGCCTCAAAAGATGATGCTCAATGGAAAAATAGACATCAAAGCTAGAAGCAATGGCCACCAAACCAAGAATCCTCCAAAACGCAACTTGTTGAACAAGGTCTTCAAACATGGTACAAATCCTCATGGATCATGAGTGGTAACAGGTGCAATAAAAATAAAGATGCTATAAACTAGAAGTCATGGCATTGAGCAAAAGGAGAGGATGTCAAGGTCTATTGGCACTAGCAAGTTAGCAACCGATGAAGAGTGAGAGAACCATATGGGCTCTGTTACCCCTCATTTTGACATGGGGTAACCCTAGTGAATTTCTTCACTAGGCCTTGTATTTTTTTAGCTTTGACAGTTGAGGTACTTACCTATTCTCATGGACATTAATGACAGAATGATGCAATATTTGATGATGTATATTCTTTGTTGGAGCACCCTAGGGCTTGAGGATGGCATTACTTTTAACTTCATTCATATTTTTGGGTATTTTCATAGTTCCTAATGAAATTCACAGTTATTGAGACAATTCACGGTTCCCAAGGCATTGGTCACATCATTTGAGGCATTTTGGGCTACGATCACTTGCATGGGTCACCTCTTGACATGCCATGTTCAAGATTCTTGAGCACTCTCTCATTTCATCACTTTGTGAGCCATTTATTGCTTGATTTGAGGTCCGAACTCACATGTGGGGACTTCATGCTAGTCGTTGGAGGTTTTATGACACATTTTTAACTTGGAGGGTCTCCCCCCACCCTTTATGGAGATACTTTGCTTGAAATAGAGACTCGGTCGTTCCTTGGAGATATCATTTGATGACTTGTGTGCATAATTAGAGGAGTCGTCCACTTCTTGGTGTTATTACACATCATCCATGAGATCGTCCCACATTTGAAGGCTAGACATTGGAGGGATTCTCTTTTGAAGGGTTGCTCCACCATGATTTGAAGCCTATATCATGCATTTGAGGAGCAACTTATGGCGTTGTTTGGGAGGATCCACCCCTTTTGGAAGGGTTTATTTCATGATTTTGAGGACGTTTTTCACCTAGGGAGCCTATACGTCCACATTTGAGTAACCCTAGGACTCTTCCATCTGATTTTGAGTCATTTATGGAGCATCTACACACTTTGGGAGGAGCTTTGGAGGCCAACTTTACATCTTGGAGCCACTTCATTCCTTGTTTAGGGGGGACGTCCTTCTCTTTGGGTGTTATGTCACCTTGATCATTGTACATGTGGCTTGAACACCTTATTTTATTGTTGTTTTAAAGTAATTAGTTGTAGGAGAATGGTATTTTACTTTTCATAGGCCTAGATCTAAGGAATCACATGACATAATATTATTTTACTGTAAAGGAAGTATAGCATCACTCTATATAAAGAGATGCACTTCCTCATTTGTACTCATGGTTGGATTTTTTTGTTGATGTTTTGGTAGCAGCGGGAGGTATTCCCTCCTGGACAAATTTTCTTAGAGAAGAAGAAGATTCCATAAGTCAAAGGAAGACCATTGAACAGTTGAAGAACACCCCGAGGGAGAATTCAGCCCACAGGAAAAGAATAAAGTGGAAATAGAATTTCTAGGAAGAGAAGTCGGACCACAAGAAAATAATGAAGTGGAAATATAATTTCCAGGATGAGAAGTCATCCCCAGCTAAGTGACAGAACAAGTATAAATAAAGGTGACGCCTTACTCATTTCATCATCACATCAGCTCTCTTCTTCTAGTGCGCACTGCCTAGTTGTCTCATGCTAGTTGCAGTTGCAGTTACCATTTGTGCCAGTTCTGTGGTGCGTTATCTTGTTCTTGGTGATTTCTCTTGTGCGCTATCTCTAGGAGAGGTGCACTAGCTTTGTATGGTGCTACAGTCGTCTACCCCTACTAGGGTTTGACAAGAAGAGATAAGTTATTGTTATCAAGGTTTCTTCATCATTAGTATTTTTCTCTTGTGAATAAGAGCTTGTTCATGGTTGGATTGTATTATCAGAAAGAATCTCTCTAAGAAAAGTTGGTTGGGTTTTTTCCCCGAGTTTGGGGTTTTCCCAGGATAAATCTTTGTGTCTTCTTGTGCTTGTCTATCTGCTTATATTTTCAGTATATGGTTATTGAATGTAAAGATCTAAATACTCTGATAAATCTATTGCTCTGAAAATTTAAGAAAATCTAACATTTTGGAGCTCTCACTCTTTGAAGACTCATTGGCATATCTTTTCTTAGAGCATTTATGATGTAAAGGGTTCTTTCTTTGTCGATGAATGTTGGCAATTCTCGAAGCTCCTCTATCTTGGTTACTATTTGGTTCTTAAGGATTAATGGTGAAATGTTCAAGTCTTCCACAAGCCTTCATGATCAATCCATTTGAGCGGTAAGTTTACCACTTGGAAGGAAGATGATTTAGGGTTTCCTTCCTTCTTCCTTTGTTGGTTCGGTGATTACTATCTCCCATGCATGGTTTTTCGTTTGGTTCCCTTGCAAAAGTATCAAATAAGTTCATCAAATCATAGTTGATCTTGTTGGTGAAGGTTTTCCATCAAGGTTCCCTTCTTGTAGACCTTGATATTCATTATTGATATTGATTGGGTGAAGGATTATTCTTCCTTTTGGTTCTAATCTCCAAGCCCTAATCCTTGAATAAAATAAGCCAACTCTTTGGAGGGTTTCTTCTTGACCTCATTGCCATTTGATTCACCTTGACTCCATTGCCCTAGTTGGATTTGGCACCGATCTCTATCTCCTTCCATCACTTATTCCAAAACCCTAAAAACTACAAAACTTCATTTTACTAAGGCCACTCTCTGCATCACCCTTGCCTCATTGTTTGGTCTTGGTAATCCTACTAGGGATACCCCCCTTGAGCCGGAGGAGAGCCAGCCTAAAGTGTAAAGGATAGGCTACTAAGGCAACA
>ML853454.1:8140-29613 GCA_009831015.1 Picea engelmannii
ACTTCCTGAAAGTTCCAGCACCAACTGGATGGAAGCACCAACTTCCAGTTACACAGGCTCCAACCTGTATAATAGAGAACACTTGTTCTCCCTAGCACCACCCTGCCACCCTGGTTTCTCTGGCTGCAACCAGATGGAAGCTATAACTCCCTGTGTTCAAGCACCCACTTGAACCTCTGATGACAACAGTCCTCCCGAGCACCTCCCAACCACCCTTTAATATTAATGGCTAAATACACATTCAACTTTACAGATAAATCAGTTCTTACTAATTTTTCTTTGTTCTGTAAATCTGGTCTTCTGTTCACTGTTCTGCTGCTCTTCTCTTCCTCTTTCTGTTCAGCAGGTATGCTCTCCATCAATTTTTGTGCTCTCCTTCTGCTCTGCTTCAACTTGTTCAGTTATTCTGCTCTGCATTTTCTCTTTCTGTCATTCTGCTATGCTTCTGCTCTTTCTGTCATTCTTCTCTTATGTTCAATCTCCTTCTGTGCATTCTCTCATCTATTTTTCTTACTGTTTCATTCTTTTTCACATACTCGACAACAATCACTGCACAATCTGTCTCATATTCTTTTATGCATACCTCCCCGACGATTCAACTTTGCCTTCCCTCAGCCAAAACAAGAACACCTATCCTAACAACTGAAACGCTAACCGATTCGTCATCATGAGTCTATTTTGCTAACAAAATCCAAACTCAGTAGTTAACTGTGAGAGAGAACAGTGACCCTTCGATCAATACTTGATCCAACGGTTCAGATCCAATCAAGATTTCCCACATCGCGATTTCGGTACTCTTGGCGATCAGAGTTTTTGTCACTTACAAATCCTGATCCCTGAAACTCCGATAAGAGGTTAAATCAATGGTCCAGATCACTTCTTATCCAACGACTGTGATCAAATCGTGAAATTGCATATTGCAATTTCAGAGTTCTTGATGTCAAGAGATTTTGGCATTTCAATATCCCAATCCCCGATACTCCGATACTCCATGCAGAGAATCAACGGTCCATATCACTTCTTGGTAATCCAACGGTCCTGATCTTCTCGCAATCTCGCATCTCACGATTCCTATGATGGAGGTTCTCATCACTCCAAGTCGCGATAGGCGAGGCTCTGAGATGGTGCTTTATGGTGCTCTGATCTTTCGCCATGCGTCCTCTTGATCCAACGATCCTTGATTAAATCGCGATCTCGCATCTCGCCGTTCCTTTGACTTTCCGGTCAGCGAGATGACAATCTCTCGCCACGTGTGATCCCCCGCGCATATCCAACGGTCTTCCTATGATCCGGATCCTATGGCTGTCCTTCTCTCGCTACCTCACAACCTCGCGACTTTGAACACCCAATACTTGGGCCTTTATCCTGCGAACCCCCGAGTTCGCGAGATCTCTCCGATCTCTGCCATGCATCCTTCCCAAATGGATGGTCCTGATCTTCTCATCACTTCGCCGCCTCGCGTCCTCACGCCTCGCGAATTTGAACACCCAATACTTGGGCCTTTATCCTGTGAACCCCCAAGTTCGCGAGATATCTCCGATCTCTGCCACGCGTCCTTCCCATATGGACGGTCCCGATTATGTCGGGATATTGAGTCTTTCAATGTCCCGGTTCTCATGACCTTGAGAACTCCGATCTCCCGATGGCTTATCTCCCTCGCAGCTTCTGCAGATCTGACGGCTGTCGGCCTTTCGAGAAATTTGAATGGGATCCAACGATCACTGGATCTCTGTCTTCCTTCTCCTCTACAAACTCTTGTATCTTGAGCTTTGCTGCGTGCATTTTCCTCAATGCTGTTCCTCCTGAAATTTCATGTCCGAATCCCCAAGGGATTTTATCCTTCTTATCCTTCCATCTCCACTGTTGTACTTGCCATCAATGACAAGCATACGCTACTTGTTAAAATTTTGCCAACACTTATAAACAAACTTCACTCAAGGCCGAACATTGTCAGAAACTGGTACCCAAATTTTATGGTCCTTATACAGTTCTCAAGCGCATGGGACAGGTGGCCTATTAGTTAGATTTTCCTAGTTCTTCTAAGATCCATCTTGTTTTTCATGTCTCCTGCTTAAAGAAGGTGATTGGAACTAAGTTCCAAAATCAAACCAGCCTTCCCGAGTTGGATAAAGAAGGATCCATCTGGTTGCATCCACAAAAATTTTTGGACCAGCGTGAGTGTTTTCTTCGTCAGCACACCATCAAGGAAGTGTTAGCCTAGTGGAAAGATACAACTCCCGCAGATGCCACCTAGGAGCCAACTAACATTTTGCAGCAATTTCCTCATCTCAAGCCTTGAGAACAAGGTTGATTTTAAGGGGGAGGGCATGTTAGGGACCTAACCTACCTAACCCCTCAGGTAGGTAGAATAATATATTTTCATGTAATAAAGGTCACTATTAATAAGGCCTATCAATAAGGAGGAATAATTCAATTGTAAGAAGACCTAATAGAAGCTTTCACTTCTAGAAGGATCTTCCTCTAGATTGTTTTTTTGGATAGATAGATTTAGTATAAATAAGAGTAGAGGGTATGAGAAGTTTTTTCTTGGAAAATTATTGTAATAGAGCTCTTCTTTGTTGGAGGTTTCCCCCTCGACGAGGCAAGTGAATATTGTTTCCTATCAATAAAGGTATAATTCTGGTGTTGTGGTTGCATATAATTTGTTGTTCTGTTGTTATCTCTGTAATATTTATGTATCTGTTGCTATCTAGGTATTATTCCCTGCACTATTTCTCTATTCTTCTAATATAATAGATCTAGTACCTTACACACAACCCTCAATCCTATCAGGAAAATCTTCATAGACATTTCCCTGCACGTTGTCAAAAGCACGTAGTTAGGATTTTCCTCCAACCTACAACCCACAATCCTATTGGAAACATATTCACAACTTTTTCCATGTGGAACATCAAAAGCATAAAATTAATATTTATCTGCCATAGATGATTTTAGGGGATAAATTTACCTAATGGAATAATTTTCCATGGTTTTTCCAAAAAACAAGACTTTCAAATTTCCATTTTTTCTAAAAACTATTTTACCAAATTCCATAGAATAAAATTGTTTTACCTTAAAAATCACCAAAATTTTATAGAATATATATAAATCATTATAAATTTGAATATTTTTACCAAACTATTGCATCTTACCAAAATTTGAATATTTTAGCTTAGGTTCTACATTTTAATATAAATTTTCATCCTTAAAATTATCCATGTTGTCCGCAACCCACGACCCACAAGCCTATTGAGATTTTTATCATGGACATTTCTTCACGGGCTATTAAAATCACACCATCAAGATTTGTTCACGAATCATGTCCCAAAATCCTATTAGGCTTCTACCTTCATGCACCTTTTTCCCACGACCTTTAGACTTAGTATTTTTCCACCCAAGCTCGTATTTGATTCGGACTATTGATCTTCAGGATCAACATGATCTCAATCGTCAGTTCACCAAAATCTATAATGTGTCCCCTTCCTTCTGCCACCATAGACACTGTCATTCCATGTCACGGTACAGTCCATGTCATCATTGTACAAAATTATTTTTGAAAAATTCTGAAAATTATAAAATTTTGAATTTTTTATAATTTTCCCAAAATTTTCCTTTGGTGAAATTGGAAGTTTTGATTCATTCTAGAGTTAATCTCAGCCATCGATTCCTAAATTTGAAAATATTTGAGCCGTCAATTTCCAACTCTTCAGTCACCATTAAAACACGAAGTTCGACCTCCCAAGCCTTAATTAATTCTGCGACTCGTAAATCCATGCCATTAATCCTCCCTTCAACTTGTTATGAGGAAAATTAACTTGAATATGCTCATAAATTTGGGGATTTCACTCTATTTTCACATTTTCCCAAAATAAATCACAGGTGAAAGTCTAGAGTAACGAATTTCTACCAAATCCACATGGGTCTTGGCCCATAAAGCTTGGTGTTGAACCTTGAGCTATGATACCAATATGTAATGTTCCCCAGCTTGATTGAGGTTCATTACATGCAGAATACACATACAAATTGTTTTTCCTGCTAACATATCTTGTAGCATGCAAATCCTTAATCTAATGCTTCACAGAAACATTAAGAAAATGGTGGGAAGTCATCTCCTCACCTATTATGATAAAAAAAAATGGAAGCAGAGGTATTAAGGGATGAACAAGGAGATGTTGTCTACCATCTAAATGGAACTCCTCAGAATAATATGATAGGAGCTCTCACCACACTAATTCTGGAGCATTGGTGTGGTACCGAGGAAGAATTGGCTGACAAACACGAAATGATATTGATGAATGTCAAATGCAGAAAAATGTCAGAATATGAAGAATTCCACAAAGAATGGACACAAAGAATATTTGAAGTAAAAGATAGCCAAAATCTTTTATGGAAGAAAGTTACCTTGCAACTATCCTGAGTAAGTTTGTAGAATATCTCAAAATGCAAGAGGTATTCAAATTACCCTATGAGATGTATACCTGGGAAGAAATTTATTCTCTCATCACTAAAGTCCTAATTGGACTATGTATAAACATGAAAGTCCATAAGTCTATCCAAATATTGTCTCACCTAACAGATAGCAAGTCTATTTGTGAGAAATATGGCCTATATCTCACAGATCCCACCAAAAGAAGGAAAAATAAATTTAGGGAATTCAAAGAGCAGAAACCTTCAAACCGAGGCAAATATAGACAAAAAACTCACTATTATGAGCCTGGAGACATTAAGCTAAAAACACATTCTAGCCAAGCAAGGCAACAAGTGCAATGTTGGCTTTGTGGTAAAACTAGACACATAGCAAGTTCTTGTCCAGAGGGAAAAAACTCAAGAATATCTAAATGAAAAATCTTGGAACAAAGGGCCAAAGAAGCACATTAAAAAGGTAGTACAGAAACAACACAACAAGTAACACACATGGTTCACTGCAATAGATGTGGAGCCAATGACCACTTAACAAATCAATGCCCACATCATCCTTTTGTCAAAAGAGAAGAAGTCCATCTACTTAATGAAGGATGTTGTTCTGAATCCATAGAGACTTCAGACTTTGAATTTAGCTCCGTTGATGAAGAAATTCTTCTAAATTATCAATGTAAGTGTAATAATCCGAATTTTTGTTCTTGCAAAGATTCTTCTGAATCAGATTTTGTATCCAGCCCCCAAAGAAACAGAGAAAAAATACAGATATGCATGTACCATAGAACTGGAGATCAAGATGCCCAAATGCTAGCTCAAATAAAATCCTTTCCAGAAGGGGATATGAAAAAATCTTTACTTGAATCCTTTTTGAAAACTATGATAGCATGACAGAAGCAAAGCAATCCAGAATCTTCCTAGAAAGAAGGGATTAAGTTGTTATTTCTAGAAGCTTCATTTGAAATAAATACTAAGTCTTTCATTAAGCAGAACAAGGAAACCAAGTTGCAGCATCCTTCACTCACAGACCTGGAAAAAAAAGTATTTTATCTAAAGAAAGAAGTTGTTAAACTCAAGCTAAAGATGAAGCAATATGAAGAGGTTTATGAAGATTCATATAAAGTTGATTCATGGGCAAGGCAAGAAATAAAAGCCTTAAAAGACCAGGTGGAATCTCTTCCTCCACCACTAGAAGATGTACCAATTGAACTAGAGAGACATCCCCATGACTCAACCCATTTGCAAGGATTAAATGCTATGAAAATCTTGCCTATCCAATTTCAAAAGTATCATGTCAAGATAAATCTAGAGATAAACACATAAATGTTTTATTTAAATGCTTTGCTTGATACTGGATCATATATGAACCTCCTCAACAAAAAATTGATCCCTTGTAAATATTGGCTCCCTAGCAATTATTCTGCCATTGGACTAGGGAATGTTTCTATAGATTTTGATTTTGAAGTTCCCAAAGGAGCTTTATGGTTTGACCAGTATGATTTAGGAATGAAGTTTCTCTTGGCAGATCTGCCTGTAGACTGTATTTTGGGAACTCCTTTTCTTGATGTTGTTGAACCTCATGGATTTTCCAAGACAGCTCAAGGCCACCCAGCCTATTCCATCACGATTCCAAGCATAACAAAAGGTTATCCACCTGTTAAAAAGATACTTGCTTTCATTTCAAAGCCACAGTCAAATATTGTGTTTTGTTCAAGCCAACCTAAGAGCCCGGTCATTATCAATACATGGGATGATCTAAACAACATGCCATTGATAGAACAGGTTGATGACAATATTGACTGGGAAACTTATTCTCAAAACTGAGCTCCTCATTGGGAGTTAAGATGGTCTGAAGGAATTGAATTTGGTTTGCCTAGATTCTCTTCTAACACGAGCATTCATGTAATACCTCCTCAACATATTATAGGTAGAATGCATCAATCTTCTACTCTTGTTGCTCGAGAAAAACTAATAGAAATGGGAGATATCACCAGACTAAGATCTACACTCAAAAGGTGGTTCTGTCAAAATTCTCAACAATGGCGAGAGACTCCAGATCATTCTTATTTTATGATAAATTGAATGAGACCATTGCAGTCTTGGCCCCAGCAAGATCCTTATCATCTTTTTCATCAAATAAATTACCATCAGTATCAAGCCATGTGGGATCATATATGCTTATGGAGTGACAGGTATAAATATTATTATTGCATGATAATTTTTTCTAGTCACTTTAGATCAAATACCAACCTTGAACCAGCCTGGCTTGAGACTTGGTGGCAAAAATTTGGGTTAAACCCAAGTGCAATACATCCATATGTATTGAATGTTGAACAAATGTTTCATCATTTAAATGTTTCTGATAATGTTCATCGACTTAATCAGATCTCAAGCATTGGGTATATGACAAACTTCATAAATGAGAAGCATCCTTGGGTTATTCGAACAAAGTATGTTCTCCAACAAGAAGAAGATAACAATGAAGATCCAATGATGTACACAGAGGTCTATACTAAGCACTGGGACCCATATCGTTTCAATCACTTTCATGATCAACCAGTGGAATAAAATGGTGGAACCAATCCACTTTCATGTCTTACTGGATGACAGTGGTGTCAGTCGGTTTTTGTGGATTTCCGTCATAAATCTCCACTTTGTAATTTTTCAAATAAAAGCATCTTAGAAACCTAGAGCACTTCTCTAGCTTTTGGTGTGGTTTGACCCGCATTTCTAAGATTCCTTAGATACGTGGAAAGTAGATTTGAAATTTGGTCGAAAGGTTCTTGCATGATCGCTCCACCAAATCTTAAAAGTAGATCTGATTCCAAGAGAATAGTAAAATGTCTTGTCTAAGAAATAATTCTCTTCTCCGAAATTTTGTATATAAGGAGAAGAGAGGTTCATTTGAGGGGGGTCGATTTGAGTCTGTAAGTTCGAGTCTTCTAAGCTCCCTTTCTTCGAGATTTGCGTCTTTCATATAGGTTGCTTTGATAAGCCTGTGTGATTTTGTCTCGGCCAACACGAACCTAAAGTGGCAGAAGCATTTAGTTTCAGTCTATCTGTGTGTCTATTGTGAGAAAAGAGAAATCTGTGCTCAAGGTCTATATATCCAACCACTCTGGCTCTTTTAATATAAATCATCTTCCGCATTTTATCTCTGAAAATTGTGTATTATCTTGTCTTTGTTTTATGCTCTATCTGTTTGCCTACTATTGCAATTATCTAGAGTTCACTGGAGAGATTTACGAAAGTTCACTGAGGAGATTACTAGAAGTTCACTTAGGTCCTGAATAACGTCCGTGGTAAGTCCCGCTAGGCAGGTGGCTGCTAAGGGAAATTAGGCGTTGGACTATTTGAAGGTTCATGTTGGGATGTTTCTTGGGTTCACATAGGAGGTTTTTTGGGTTCATCCTGAGATCGCAAAAGGAAGCAGTCGGCAAAGGCAGAAGTCTGAGACAAGTTTTATTCAAGCTTCATTCTCCGCCGGAGGAAGCCTCTGAGTTACAAGTGGTATTAGAGATAGAAGACATAAACTTAAACAATTAAATATCACAATCGACTAATGTTGATTAAGATGAGACTCACACCAAGCATATCTTTTATGAATATCAAGTCTTCTTATATTATGTAAAACAAATCTAAAAGCCACCGAGAGAAGGAAGATATTATATTTATAAAAGTTAAGTTCTTTTCTATGTGACAAAGTATTTCGAGATAATAACGTGGTTCTATCACAAATACTCTCCATTAATAAATCACACTTGTTTTTATAAGTATAAAGGAAAATGGGTTAGGTCTATATATATATATATATATATAATTCTTTAATAATAATAATAATAATCTATTTTTAAGGTCACGGCCAAGCCAACACACCAAATTGGTGTATGAGACCCCCTTGTTTGTGGGACAAGGGAACCCCCTCCGCCCAACGATTTGACTAGTAAAGTCTACAAAGGTATACATACCCTACCCCCCTCTGGATTTGAACCTATGACCTCTTAAGAATAAACATATGTTCTTAACCATTAGGCCCACTCAGGCTGTATAAATAACTTATATATATTTTTTAATAATCTTAAATGTTTTTGTTTAATTATTTAAATAACTTATATTTATAAGTATGAAAAAATTTAATAGTCTTAAATGTTTTTGTTTAACTAGAAATTTATTTTTCCTAATAACAATTTAATTTAAATAAAATTAAAAATATATTTAAAAATTTTCAAATATATTTAATTTTTTTTTTTAATAAATATATTTTAAAATTTTAAAAATATGTTATTTTCAAAAAATAATGGTTAATTTCCTTTATTTTTTTTATCTTACACTATAGTTACAATATAGATGAAGAAAGTGGTTCTTATAATATTTTTAATCATTTAAAGGTTCAATTTCAACTTAGAATTACTTTGGTTCTTATACTTATGAATGGCTTTGGTTCTTATACTTACAAAAATATCTTTGTTTTCTACTTATAAAACAAATACAAAATAACTTTATCTCTTATTTTATAGGAACAAATTTTATTAACTTTTATATCTTCTATAAACAAGTACACATTGTGTTTATTAACAAGTAAACACATTTATTTTCTACTTATAAAACAAATACAAAATAATTTTATCTCTTATTTTATACGAACAAATTTTATTAACTTTTATATCTTCTATAAACAAGTACACATATAAAACACATTGTGAATTTATTAACAAGTAAACACATTGTGAATTTATTAACAAGTGTTTTAATTGATTTTGTACTAAAATAATTTTATTTCACTTAATTAGTATGGTTTTATAACTAAAATAGATTAAACAAAGGTTATATGGTAGTGTGTAGTGAGTTAAATAAGAAATATATATTGAACAATGAAACTTAATATAATTAAATGCATATGTAATGAATAGTTTTTGTCAAAAGATAATAATTAAGAAGAATAACATTATTGTTTATGTAACAAGGGAATGATAAGAATAAAGAAAATACAAGTAAAAACATTTAGTATTGTTCACTAATTTTTTATTATCATAGACTTTGTTAAAAACAAGAAAAAATGCAAAGTATTAAATGTTCAATGTGGAGGTTGGCATATAGGGGAAGTAAATAAGTGAAATGTTTAATCAGAAGGTTAGAATATGCGGGAATGAATGTTAAGTGTTTAGACTAAAACCATTTAGGATAAAAATTTGTAAAAATATCCAAGAAGGTAAATTGTTCAATGTGAAGTAAATCTTAGTAAATTTTTAATTTGTTTTTCTTCATGTGGTTCATAACACCAGATATCAAGGCTCACTACATCCATAGATAACCCCCCCCTCCCGAAATCTGCGAGAGAGCATGGGGAGGCTAAGCATTTTCGGTTATAGGCCCATTAAGGGCACACACATGCCACTCACAAGGAATTCAACTTGGGCAGGGAGGGTAACAAGAATTCTTCCCAGCCACCCAAACTACATCCAATGGACCTTAGTAAATTTTTAATGTCGAGTAAAACTTAGTAATTAAATACTAAATGTTCAATTTGGAGCAAAATTTAGTAAGTAAATAAGTGAAATGTTGAAAGGGGGGTTAGCTTATGTGAGAAGCAATGTAAAGTGTTTGGAAGTTAGGATGGGTAGGGACAAATTCAAAGTGTCGGTGCGTCATAATTGCAAGAAGAAAAGTTGGTAGAGTTGTCAGCATAAGAGATGGAATTTAGCTTATGTGAGAAGCAATGTAAAGCACCCAAACGCTAGGATGTGAGACAACCAGTCCAAAGTGTTAGCACCTTAGAATTGCAGGAAGAAAAGAGGTTATAATTTTGTGCACGATATATATGTCAACGTTGATAAGTTTATCTGTGAGAAAGTTTAAATTCTGAAAGTATCTTACATATGTCGTTTGCTAAATTAAAATGTGTTATATACAAGTATCCTTGAAATTTGTATTTTTCAAATTTATTGTACAAGATAATAGCCTTGTTTTTCTATATATCTAAAAGAAAATTATTTTACAATGAAACCTTTTACATTTTTGTTTGGATTTGTCCTAGAAGTGGATAGGGAGTAGAAATTACAAAAGTTGGAATAAGTCTGAAATATAGGTTCTCGAGTTGAATATGGGAAATAGTTAATTGACTTGATCCCTTGTATTTGTAGTTGATTTCTACTTTAGTCATTGATAATGCAGTTAAGAAATAATATTAAGATCATGGCATATTTATTGCAAGATTCCATAGCAATGCCAGGGGAACAAGAGCTTTGAAAATAAATGATAGAATAACTAAATAATTGGTTTAATTCTTTCTATTGAGTGGAAGTAAATTCATGTGGACATAAAGGACAATCATGAAATTGTGGAAGCTTCGCACATAGAAGTCAGTGAAAAGAGTGTGTAGGCTATCTTGTGTGAGAAGCAAAGGGCGTAAAGTTCTCCACAAAGAATATCAGATTTAGCATTGGACTATGTAAACAAAAAAGAAGTTACATGTAGAACAAAAATTAGTGAAAAGGAGCATGCAAAGGAAAGGATGTGGTGAAAGCAATGTAAAGTGTGTTGATGCTAGGATTCGCTGGAAGCAATTTTTAAAGTGTGCGGAGGACATGATGTGCGAGAAATAATGTAATGTGTGTGCAGGTTAAGTTACATAGGAAAAGTGAATTTTTAAATGGGAAGAATGGAGAATTAAATAGAAAACCTATAAGGAAGAAACAAAGATATCTAGAAATGGGTATTAGCTTTGCACAGATCGGAAAACAAATAAGATAGAGGAACTACCAAGTGAACAAAGGGGAAGAAGATGAAAAGAATATGTAATGGATGTTTGACTTACCAAGAAGAATTTTTTTTGTTCATTTGTATTTAAGAGGTTGAGTATCCACTTGAAAAATTATGTTAAGATCACAGTATCTTCATAGCAACATGCGAAAGCATGGCAAGGGGAACAAAATATTGAAAAAGAAATCATAGAATAACTAAGTGTTTGGATTAGGTGTTTGTTTTGTGTCGAAGTGAATTTGTGTGCAGAAATAGGGAAATCATGAAGTTGTCTAAGTCTTGGACATAAAATCCAACAAAATGAACTGTGTGAAGGGCAGGATATGCAAGAAGCAAAAGGCATGTAGTTGTCTACACAAGACATGGAATTTATCCTAGAATTATGTAAAAACAAGTAAAAAAATCTACCATAAAACTTTGTGAAAGGATTGTGGAGATGCAATGAAGAGTGCATTGAGCTTAGGATGTGCCATAAGAAATGTAAAGTGCACGGAGGTTAGGATCTGCATGAAACAATGTAAAGTATGCATAGATTAGGATTTGTGGAAAGCAGATGCAGTGGAGTTCTGATGTAGGAGCATCTCTCCATGCAGCCAACCAGCCAGCCAACCACGTCAGCGCGCACACATTCAAAGGCTGAAGAGAGGCACAACCTCATTTTGAATTTGAAATTCAATGTAATTTAATGTCTTAGGCTGGTGAGCCATGGAAGCCGTGCCTTTGTGCAGGCGTTAGATAAGATCGAACTTTATTGAAGATCGGCTGAGATCTAGATCCAGATGCTGGACTAGAGAACCCATTCATTGTAATTGAATAGGGTAGGTGAAACTGGAGGGAAGCGCTAAGAGCCCCTCAGGTAAAAGAGATTTAGAGATCTCATTTTGAAAAAGGCAATATAGGAGATAGAGAAGAGAAGAGCCGAGGAGAGCTCGAGAAAACCTTGTACAAACATGCATTTTCCATTTTAATAGAATACTGAAGAAGTTTTTCCTGCATATGTTCTGTCTTATACGCATGTCTGTGGGTGTTCATTATATGCTGTATTTGTGTGTTGTTATCATGCAATTGCAGGGAGTGTGTTTGATTTCAGGTTGAGGGTCTTTGAGGTTTCATGTCAGGAGGGCATGACAGAGTGTTGCAAACTCTGAATACCGGTGCATGAGTGCACTTCTGAACTCTGAGGAGTCAGACAGAGACGTGTTGAGGCACAAGACTGAAGTCAACAACTCAGGAAGAAGACCCGTGAGGTTGCTGAACACCTCAGGAGGTAAGGCTGTGTAGCTGAAACACAGTTGCAGACAGAATCACTGAGGATTCTGTAGGAGCTCTGCCAAGTGTACATTGAGCGGGTGCGAAGGGTGCACAGAGAAAGAAGAACTCTGTTGAGAGTTTGAAGGAAGACCAGAATCACTGAGGATTCTGAGATCTCTGCCAGGTGGGCATCGAGCGAAGTGAATAAGTGCACAGGAAGACATAACTGTTGAGTGTTTTGTGAAAGAGGAGAAGATACTCTACCAGGAGGGCACCGAGAAAGTGTGCAGGCAGGCACAGGAAAGAAGAGAAATATTTGAGTTCTGGATGAGAAGAAGAATCCACTGGAGGATCTTCATTGGGTTGCTGAATACCCCAAAGTACTCAAGAAGAGGCTTGAGTAGAAGGATAGCCAGGAGGGAATCCATTTCATTCTCCATATGCGAGAGAAGAAATACAAAAATCCCCCAAGGGTCTTGAATGTTCGAAGAAGCTCAGAAGAGATAACACGATGTGCACGAGAAGACTCTGCAGGAGCGCAGACATCGGAATCCTTTAAGGATTCAATGAGAAAATATCAAGAAGAACAACGTTCTTATACGTGCAGGAAGCTCAGAAGGGAGCAACAACAGCTTGTCTGATAGACTGACAGACTCTGGACCGTTGGAATTCTATGTCCAAGAGGCACATAGGAGAAGCGCACGGGAGATTTGATCTGAGCCGTTAGATCTCGTAAAGAAAACCCGACAGTCGTTGGATAGTGAGAAGGTGCGCGGAGGTTAAGCCTCAGGAGAAGCACAGGGAAGGAAGACAGGTCTGGGATGTTAGATTTGGTGCAGGGTCGCCGATAGCCATCGGATCTGTGGAAGCTGCACGAGGTTTGGTCATCGGGATATCGACCATCGGGAAATCGGAGTTCTCGAGGTCGTGTGAACTGGGGCAGCGCAAGTCGCGAAATCCTGACGGTATCTAGACCGTCCGTGGGCAGAAGGACACATGGCGGAGATCCATTGCCATTGGTATTTAGGCGCATTGGGAAATCGACGTTCCCATGGAGAAGAGAATCAGGGGAAATCCAAGTTGAAAACCCCGAAAGAATCTGAGCCATCCATCATCGGAGGACATGTGTCGGAGATCTAGAGAGAGTCGGGATATCGACATTCAGAGAATCGAATTTCTCGAAGTCGAGGGGAACAGGACATCATAAGTACCAAAATCCCGACGAGATCGGGATCGTCCATCAGCAAAGACATGCGGCGAAGGATCGGTATATCAGAGATCCCAGGCACAAAGGTTTTGTGCATAGTAAAATCGTGAAACGCGATCGGAGCCGTCCATCAGCAAGGACACATGGCGAAGGATCCCAGAGAGTCAGAGTTCGACATTTCAGGTTTTCCGCATTCAAGGGAATTGTCGCATCAGAAGTCCCGAAATCCCGACAAGATCGGGATCGTCCGTTGGGAGACGCGTGGCAACCATCAGTGCATAGGGGAAAAGCCGTGACGTGAGTTAGCGTGAAGGACAGGTGGCAGATTAAAGGCGGGAGCCAATCGGAAGGCAGAGCTGTAGTGGGAGCCAGATGTCAGAACAACAGAGGAGGAGGACAGCTCCGAGGTGGAGGAAAACTGTCAACTAAACGGAGAATCAGGATTTGGGTGATCGGGAATCTCGTAGGCGTTTGCATCATGACATCACAAACCTCGAAGTCCCGATAGGGTAGAAGACTGAGGTCACGGGGACTGGTCACGTTGGCCAGGGCTTAGCCAGGAGGGTTGAGGCATATCGGGGATCGACATATCGGGAAATCCGCGGATGCAGAACCGTTGCATTTTGAGCCCGCGAACCCCGAAACCCCGACGGGAGGTTTGACTACGGTCACGGGTTGAGGCCACATGGACCGTTGTATAGCTCGGAGGGGCTAGAATGAAAGGAGCGCATCGGGTATTGGAGGATCGGGGTTTGCGAATACATGTGCTTTGCGATAGTGGAAACCCTGAAATCCCGATGGAAAGCTATAGGACTGCGGTCGTATGGTAGCAGGTCATATGGACCATGCTATAGCTAGGAGGGCTAGCGCCCAAAGGAGAACTCATCGGGAAATTGGAAGCTAAAATCCCGATAGGGAAGTATAGGACTATGGTCTTATGCAATTAGTCACATGAGCCAAGAGCTAAGCTCAGGAGGGCTAGCATATGAAAGGAGCCATCAGGGATCGGAGGATCGCGAGTCTGGAGGACTCGTGAATGTTGACATCGCAAGTGCTGAAATCCCGATAGGAGGAGCTGCGACAAGAGGTAAGGCCACGGTCGTGGGGTAATGGTCACGTGGACCTAGAACTGAGCCAAAAGGGTCAGCGCATGGAGAAAAGCGCTCATCGGAGAATCGGTGATTGGGAGCTCGAGGGGGAAGAGGTTCGTGACAGTGAAAACACCGAAACCCCGAAGACCAATAAGAGTTTTCCCGTGTGGAAATTGTCCACGACAAAGTGCCAGAGGCCGTGCAAAATAAGTGATAAAGGACCTTTGGATCAGGTATTTGCAAGAGAGATTTACAAGGGAATCTAAAGAGCCAATTCGACTCAGCAGGAAGGGGATTTGAAATCAATCCTGAGAGCGGGTGAGTCTGAGGAAGTAGGGGCAACGCATCGCCTGCATCATGTGGTATCATAGCTGATATCTTGTCTGTATATTTCAGGCAAGAGGAACGAGGAAGAAAAAGAAGCACTCTGATACACACGTCAAGTGGTATCGGAGCTAGAACTATGTTTGTATACTTCAAGCAGAGAGGAGAAGGCAGCAGGGAAGAAGACAGAGTTACTGAGGACTTTGTAAGGACTTGTTTGCAGGTAGGCAACAGTCCATAGACAGTCAGCAGGCTGTAAGAGGATGAAGCTGGAACACTCAGGGATGCAGAGTGACAGCAACAGATCTGTCAGAGAGGCAGACATAGACAACAAGATGGATATTGAAGGCCATAGGAAGAAAAGAAAGGCAGAAAATCTTGCAGAAGAATCAGAATTTGATAAAGACCTCTATGAATTAAAGGCAGACACAGGGGAGTTCGAATTGCGGATGTGGCAGGATAGGAGGATGAGACGAATGCGCGAATTGCCCATGAAAAAGGTAGCAGCAAAATGGCCAGTCAGAGAGCTGATGGTCATGAGACAACGCAGACTGTTGAAGAGATGGTTGAGGTATGCTGAAAACCTCAAGGCCATAGAGGAAGAGATGATTGATCATTGTTGGCCAGAGACTGGAAAGAGTCTTGATGATTGGGATGATGAAGAAGATGAAGTGGGATCGTCTGAGGATCTCGAAGACTGCCAGGAGGGAAGTGGAAGCATCAAAGACTGCCAGGAGGGCAACGAAAGAATCGAAAACTGCCAGGTGGGCAGAGATAAGAATTTGGGACTAGCTGGAAGTCTCAGGGACTCTTTGGAGAGTTCAATTCAGCAAGGAATGCTGATGAAGATGGGATCGGTTGATCTCATGGTCTTTCAGGGGAGCAGTGGAAGTATCCCATATTGCTAGGTGGATAGGGATGAGTAGATGAATTTGGATCATCCAGAGGAGTTGACAGAGAAGATGAGACTATCTGATAGTCTCATAAATCCAGAGATGAATTTAGATCAACAGATGCAGCTGACAGAAGAGGAGGAAGATCAGAATGATCTTCTGATGATTGGGGGAATTGGAATATTCCTACCATGTGCCCAGAAGGAGGCAAAAATTGGTGTTGTAGATGGTGCAACAATAGAACAATCACAGCTGGAGATGACTGTCGAAGAAGAGGAATTAGAGCAGACTTTGGGAGCTGCCCAAGCATAAGGAAAAGAGAGTGAGCATTCTGAGGAATGGCTCAATGAATTCAACCAAGAAGCTGAGGAAGCTGTACTGAAGCTGACAGCAGAAGATAAAATTATCACTCCATGGGAGATGGAGCTGAGAATGTTGGAGGATTGGTTGAACAATCCAGGGCCAGTAAGAGGACTGATAGAATTTGAACTGTCAGGGAGGATGACTGAGCAGCAAGATAGTCAGGAAGAGACTGCAGAGTTGAAGTCTGCAGCAGAGTGGAAACTTGAGGCCATAGATGAAGATGGAGATGAAGATGAAGATGAAGGAGATGGCATGGGAGATCATAGCGATCTGCCCTATTGCAGAAAAGTTTTGCAGTTGAGGAGAGTGCAACAACAGAGCCAACCACTAGAGAAGCTGGACAAAGTAATAGAGGAGATCAGGAAGCTAATGATGGAGTCAGCAGACACTGCCAGTGGGGTGAGGCTGAGCAGAAGAGCAGAAGAAACATCAACAGTGCAGAAATAGCAGCAGCAGTAGGAGGATGGAGCTGATGGACAACTCCATAGATTCGTTTGGGATCCAGGAGGATTTCCAACAGCTAAGAGGGGAAGCTCATGAGCAGGAGCTCATGATTTTTGTAGCTATGGAGTATGATGCAGGAGCATCTCTCCATGCAGCCAGCCAGCCAGCCAACCACGTCAGCGCGCACGCATTCAAAGGCTGAAGAGAGGCGCAACCTCATTTTGAATTTGAAATTCAATGTAATTTAATGTCTTAGGCTGGTGAGCCATGGAAGCCGTGCCTTTGTGCAGGTGTTAGATAGGATCGAACTTTATTGAAGATCAGCTGAGATCTAGATCCAGATGCTGGACTAGACAACCCATTCATTGTAATTGAATAGGGTAGGTGAACCTGGAGGGAAGCGCTAAGATCCCCTCAGGTAAAAGAGATTTAGAGATCTCATTTTGAAAAAGGAAAGATAGGAGATAGAGAAGAGAAGAGCCGAGGAGAGCTCGAGAACACCTTGTACAAACATGCATTTTCCATTTTAATAGAATACAGAAGCAGTTTTTCCTGCATATGTTCTGTCTTATACGCATGTCTATGGGTGTTCATTATATGTTGTATTTGTGTGTTGTTATCATGCAATTGCAGGGAGTGTGTTTGATTTCAGGTTGAGGGTCTTTGAGGTTTCATGTCAGGAGGGCATGAAAGAGTGTTGCAGACTCTGAATATCGGTGCATGAGTGCACTTCTAAACTCTGAGGAGTCAGACAGAGACGTGCTGAGGCACATGACTGAAGTCAACAACTCAGGAAGAAGACCTGTGAGGTTGATGAACACCTCAGGAGGTAAGGCTGTGTAGCTGAAACACAGTTGCAGACAGAATCACTGAGGATTCTGTAGGAGAATGCCAAGTGGACATTGAGCGGGTGTGAAGGGTGCACAGAGAAAGAAGAACTCTGTTGAGTGTTTGAAGGAAGACTATAATCGCTGAGGATTCTGAGAGCTCTACCAGGTGGGCATCGAGTGAAGTGCATAAGTGCACAGGAAGACAAAACTGTTGAGTGTTCTGTGAAAGAGGAGAAGATACTCCGCCAGGAGGGCATCGAGAAAGTGTGCAGACAGGCACAGGAAAGAAGAGAACACTTTGAGTTCTGGACGAGAAGAAGAATCCACTGAAGGATATTCATTGGGTTTCTGAATACCCCGAAGTACTCAAGAAGAGGCTTGAGCAGAAGGATAGCCAGGAGGGCATCCGTTTCATTCTCCATCTGCGAAAGAAGAAAGACAAAAATCCCCTGAGGGTCCTGAATGTTCGAAGAAGCTCAGAAGAGATAGCACGCTGTGCACGAGAAGACTCTGCAGGAGTGCAGATGTCAGAATCCTTTAAGGATTCGATGAGAAAATATCAGGAAGAACAACGTTCTTATACGCGCAGGAAGCTCAGGAGGGAGCAACAACAACCGTCGGATAGACCGACAGACTCTGGACCGTTGGAATTCTACGTCCAGGAGGCACATATGAGAAGTGCACGGGAGATTTGATCTGAGCCGTTAGATCTCGTAAAGAAAACCTGACAACCGTTGGATCGGGAGAAGGTGTGCGGAGGTTAAGCCTCAGGAGAAGCACAGGGAAGGAAGACAGGTCTGGGCCGTTAGATTTGGTGCAGGGTTTCCGATAGCCGTCGGATCTGTGGAAGCTGCACGAGGTTTGGTCATTGGGATATCGGCCATCGGGAAATTAGAGTTCTCGAGGTCGTGTGAACTGGGGCAGTGCAAGTTGCGAAATCCCGATGGGATCTGGACCGTCCGTGGGCAGAAGGACACGTGGCAGAGATCCATCATTGAAGGATAGGTGTCAGAGATCTAGAGCGAGTCAGGATATCGACATTCGAAGAATCGAAGTTGAGGGGAACAGGACATCAGAAGTCCCGAAATCCTGACGAGATCGGGATCGTCCATCAGCAGGGACACACGGCGAAGGATCGGTATATCGGAGATCCCAGGCACAAAGGTTTTGTGCATAGTAAAATCACGTAATGCGATCGGAGCCGTCCATCAGCGAGGAGACGTGGCAAAGGATCCCGGAGATTCGAAGGTCGACATTTCGGGTTTTTCGCATTCAAGGGAATTGTCACATCAGAAGTCCCGAAATCCCGACGAGATCGGGATCGTCCATTGGGAGACGCGTGGAAACCATCAATGCATAGGGGAAAAGCCACGATGGGAGTCAGCGTGAAGGACAGGTGGCAGATTAAAGGTGGGAGCCAATCAGAAGGCAGAGCTGTAGTGGGAGCCAGCTGTCAGAACAACAGAGGAGGAGGACAACGCCGAGGTGGAGGACAACTGTCAACTAAATGGAGAATCGGGATTTGGGTGATTGGGAATCCCGTAGGCGTTTGCATCGTGACATCACAAACCCCAAAGTCCTGATAGGTTAGAAGACTGAGGTCACGGGGACTGGTCACGTTGGCCAGGGCTTAGCCAGGAGGGCTGAGGCATATCGGGGATCGACATATCGGGAAATCCATGGATGCGGAACCGTTTCATTTTGAACCCGTGAACCCCGAAACCCCGACGAGAGGTTTTACTCTGGTCACGGGTTGAGGCCACATGGACCGTTGTATAGATCGGAGGGGCTAGCATGAAAGGAGCGCATCGGGTATCGGAGGATCGGGGTTTGCGAATACATGTGCATCGCGACAACGGAAACCTTGAAATCCCGATGGAAAGATATAAGACTGCGGTCGTATGGTAGCAGGTCATATGGACCATGCTATAGCTAGGAGGGCTAGCGCCCAAAGGAGAACTCATCGGGAAATTGGAAGTTAAAATCCTGATAGGGAAGTATAGGACTACGGTCTTATGCAATTGGTCACATGAGCCAAGAGCTAAGCTCAGGAGGGCTAGCGTATGAAAGGAGCCATCGGGGATCGGAGGATCGGGATTCCGGAGGACTCATGAATGTTGACATCGCAAGTGCCGAAATCCCGATAGGAGGAGCCGCGACAAGAGGTAAGGCCACGGTCGTGGGGTAATGGTCACGTGGACCCGAAACTGAGCCAAAAGGGTCAGCGTGTGGAGAAAAACGCTCATCGGAGAATCGGTGATCGGGAGCTCGAGGGGGCAGAGGTTCGTGACAGTGAAAACAACGAAACCTCGAAGACCGATAAGAGTTTTCCCGTGTGGAAATTGTTCACGACAAAGTGCTAGAGGTTGTGTAGAAGAAGTGAGAAAGGACCTGTGGATCGGGTATTTGCAGGAGAGATTTCTGAGGGAATCTAAAGAGATAATTCGGCTCAGCAGGAAGGGGATTTAAAATCGATCCTGAGAGCAGGTGAGTTTGAGGAAGTAGGGGCAATGCATCGCCTGCATCAAGTTCCCTGTACAACATATGTTCCTTGTGCAAACACTTGAAATTGTCAATAACACATCAAAAAGTTGTTACTGGTACCATTGTTTTATTTTTTTCCAAAGTTCATAAAAGACAATGTGTAGACGAACAAAGACATGAAACATTGTGCAAAAGTAGAGGAATTGTCAATCTTCTATCTTAATAGGAAAAGCCATTTTTCAACTAAAGCTCAGAAAAGGCAATGTGCAAAGAATTGAACAGATTAAACACAATGAAAAAGAAGAGGAATTGCCAATGTTCCAACTTAATAGGAAAACTAGTTTTATAAATGACATGAGTGGAAAACAATTGTGTGCAAGAAAGTGTTGCTCTACTGGATAATCTTCAATCACCATTGTTGATTTTTAATGATGTTTGAGTCTCGAAAATAACCTGAGAAAGACAAATGATTTTGCATTTTTTATACCAATTGAATGGAGTAGCATAAATTGTTATTATAGACAATTAAAACAAAACCTGGCAATCATAGTTGGTTTGTTAAGTAAACATTAAAAAAGAAAGAAATATTTGAGAAAGGATCAGGTTTATTTGATTTAGTATTCACAATACACTACAAAATATACAAATGATAGCATAAAGGTCAAATAGCATTATGCATAATGAAAGTAAATATAAACATATGAATAGAACTTAACATGATATTTCATTGAAAAATCATAAACAATGAACATATAATTGACAATTCAGTTTAAAACTCAAAGCATGGAAAATTAGTCACCATCTATGCCAAAACATTTCTTTGGAAAGCACAAAAAATATTTAGTTGTCTTTTAAATAATGTTTGTAAAAAAATATAGAAGTCAAAATAACATTTTGCAGAATGGAAGTAAAGATACACATATGCAAAGAACTTAACATGATGTTTCATTGAAAAATCATAAAGAGTGGAGACATATTTGGAAAATTAGTTTTAAACTCAAAGCTTGGAAAATCACTAGCCATCTATTCCTAAACAATTCTTTGATAGGGTCAAAAAATATACAATTGTCTTTTAAATAGTGTTTGTAAAAAGTAAAGGCATTTGTCCAAATGGACTGGGATTGGGGCTCCCATGGGATAGTAAATAGAAGAAATACCTGGAAGAAAGAAAGAAACATAGTTAGAAACCAATATTAAGTCTTCAGAGGTCATAAAACAAATAATCCTGAGCAATTACCAAGTCACCAAAAGAAAAGGATAGAAAAAGAAGATGCAATGGATCCTTGAATACTTACCAATAAGCAAATATTTTGTTACTTTGGTTTGTGTTTTGTTGTTGTGTATGTGCCTTCATAACATTTCTTTCTTTGAGCTTCTATTGAAGTAACTATCTGTGGTGGCTATTCTAGGT
>ML853455.1:15968-29611 GCA_009831015.1 Picea engelmannii
AATATAAGCGATCTTTGTACCATAATGAATCATTTTTCCATGTAAATGTATCTGATGCACTGGAATCCTGATGCAACCTTTGAATGAGAGTCCACACGTTTTCATCATTCTTCCATTCATCCCTTTCTTCTATTATCCAATCGGGTTGGATGATCGAGCTAGCACAGAGAAAGCCCTCAACATCTTCATCCTTTCTTGAGAGTATATCTGCCACAACATTTTGCTTCCCTTTTTTATAGATGATTTCAAAATCATAACCCAATATCTTCGTCACCCATTTTTGTTGTTCTTCTGAAGACAGTCTTTGTTCCAAGAAGTATTTAAGACTATCATGATCTATTTTGACCTTGAAGTGCCTACCTATTAGGTAAGGGCGTTGTTTCTTCAATGCATATAGTATTGCCATCATTTCCTTCTCATAAATGGGTTTGTGTAAGTCATTTCCCTTGAGTGTCCGACTTTCAAAAGCCAGGGGCCTTCCTTCTTGCATTAGGACAACACCAATGTCATTTCCCGAGGTATCACATTCCACAATAAAGGTTTTTTTGAAGTTTGGTGTGGTCAAGACAAGAGCTTTTCACATCGCCTCTTTAAGTTGTTCAAAAGATTTAGTTGCCTCTGGAGTCCATGAAAATGCATCCTTCTTAGTTAGTGTCGTTAAAGGTGTTGTTATTCTCCCATAGTTCTGAACAAACTTGCGGTAGTAACCTGTCAAACCCAAAAATCCTCTAAGATTCTTCAATGTTTTGGGAATCGGCCAGTCCATCATGGCCTTAATCTTGTTAGGGTATACCTTGACACCTTCATGAGATACAATATGACCCAAATACTCTACCTCCTTCACCCCAAAGAAACATTTGGATGGTTTGGCATATAGTTGTTGCTCCTTTAGTAGTTGTAGCACCTTGTCAACATGTCGCACATGATCCTCCCAAGACTTGCTATAGATTAGTATATCATCAAAAAATACCAACACAAATTTTCTAAGGAAGGGCTTGAAAATAGAATTCATCAACCCTTGGAATGTGAAAGGTGCATTTGTAAGGCTAAAAGGCATGACCAAAAATTCATAATGGCCTTCATGAGTTCGGAATGTTGTTTTTGGGATATCTTCTTCCTTCATTATAATCTGATGATACCCTGAACGAAGATCCAACTTTGTGAAATACATTGCTCCATGTAGTTCATCTAACAATTCATCAATGACAAGAATGTGAAACTTATCTTTAATAGTGATCTTGTTGAGCTCTCTATAATATTGACACATACACCACGAGCCATCTTTCTTGAATACCATTACCACTGGTGCAGAGTAATAACTTTGGCTAGGTCTAATAATGCTAGCCTCTAACATTTCTTCAACCATGTGCTCAATTTTACTCTTATGGGCATAAGGGTATCTATACAGCCTGATATTAGGAGGAACACTCCCAGGAATTAGGTGAATATCATGATCATGATTTCGAGTGGGTGGAAGACCTTTGGAAATATCTTCAAATAATTTGGAACGCTTATCAATGATCCCTTGGAGATCTACTGGAATAGATGGCTTAGATGTTTGAAAATCTAGTGAGCATAGTTGTGCAATTACACCTCGATGCCCCTTTTTCAATAATTTTGTCATGCCATTAGAGCTTATCACCTTACCAGGTTTCCCTGTGATACCTCTTAACTCAATTTATTTTCCTTCCAATGAAAATTTCATGAAAATTTCTTGAAAATTAAAAGTCGTTGTTCCTAATGATTGTAACCATTGGATTCCTAGTACGACATCAGTACCACCCATGGGTATAGAAATAATTGGACTATTCATTACATATTCCCCCATAGTAAAATTGATCTTATTTCATTTTCATGAGCAATTGATAGTTCATCCATCTGCAATCATTACTTGAAACTCTGGTGTTGGATATACAAAACAATTGAGAGCTTTGGTTAATTCATAGTGAATGAAATTATGAGTACTACTAGAATCAATTAGGACTATTACCTTTTTCTTTTTTATATATCCTTCGATCTTGAGGGTTTGAGGAGTGCTAATTCCAGTGAATGCATTACACAATATCATGGGAGTCAACTCTTCAAAAGAAATTGCTTCTACGTTTTCATCTTGAGATGGTTCTTGTTCTTCTTCTTCTTCTTCTTCTTCTTCTTCCTCTTCACAATCTGTGTAGAATAATTTCTTCTCAACACACTTATGTCCCTTACTGTACTTGTTGTCACAATTAAAGCATAAACCTTTTGTTTTTCTTTCCTCCAATCGTTGAGGTGTAAACCTTGTAGGTTGAGGTGTTTTTGAAGAAGGAGCATTATTCTCTTGATAGATTTTAGGAGTGGTCCTTCTAGTTTCCATAGCCATATTTTTACTTTCAACATTTCTTGCCACCCTAAATGCATTCTCCAATGATCTGGGTTTCCAAAGGCGAACCTCATGTTGAATGTTAGCCCTTAAATTTCCTATGAATACATCAATCAAGTGATCATTTGTAATATTGGTTACCTTTATATTCAATATTTGGAAGTTCTCAATGTGCTCTATAACTGAACCCTTTTGCTTGAGATTTATCAATTGGCTAAATAAGGTATTGCTCCTTGTATCCTCATAGTCTGCTATCATTTCTTCCGTGAAAATTGTCCAAGTTACGAGTGATTTGCAAGAACAAAGCCATTTATACCACACAAATTGATTGGGTTCTAAATATAAACAAGCAATTCATACCTTTGGTGTATGTGGCACATCATGTAGATCAAATAATTGCTCCATCTGAAGTATCCATGTGATTGGGTCCTTGCCATCAAACTTCCTCATATCGATCTTAGGAATGTGGTTGGTCTTCAACCCAAAGTTGGAGTTTCTCCATTCTTGATTCATCTTCCTTGTGCCCTCATCATGAATTTCATGGGATACATTTTCACTTTCAGGTGTATTCTCTATTAGGAAAATTTTCAATCCTTCCATGATCTCCATTTTTAAACCATCCATCATCCCTTGTAGTTCATCTTTTGTCACTCTCTTCTTTTGTAAATCATTTATGTCCCTACGCATTTCTTCACCTTCATCAAGAGTCCAAGTAGGACTGTCTAGAGGCTTATTTGGTGTAGAAGTTCCCTTTTTTGGTGGCATGTTGGCAAAGTATCACTTTTAAACCTTGATTTTGAGGTGGTTCTGCTAGACGATATTTCTTTTGTTGTATCTCCAAAATTTCGGCCCTTATGGGTATGAAATTTTATTTTTTGTAGTTCTCCGATACTTCTTCTCTGCAATGCCACAGGTCTAATCAAAATTGGATGTGCCAAGTGGAATTTATGGTAACTTCCCCACAACTTGCTTATTTTTTTACTTTCCAGGAGATCTCACTTGTATAGCATGCCCCGCACAAAAAAATTGATATAAAATTATGAAAGTTGTACCAGAAATACTACAGACTATCCATTATCCAATGCAATTGGTCTCACTCAATTTGGATACTCTAGGAACAATTTATGATTGTTTTACCTGGAACACCTTCTTGAGACTAGTCAATAGGACTAGTCATATACCCTATCTTCCACAAGGTGTATCTATAGATTTAAGATGACCCAGAAGTTGAATTTTTTATCACATATACTTTAATAATTTATGTGAATATCCTGCGGATTTCAGAGTCTGAAACGTTACAGAAAACATTTTATAGCAAAAATTTTGCGATGACTCAATTCAGTATGATTCCATAACCCTATCTTACACAGGTTGTATCTCCAAAAGTGTAAGGCCTCTGGAGATGAAATTTTAACCTAACGTACCTTGATCTATCTACTAGATATCCTCCAAGGGGTTTTTTCTAAAATGTTGTAGAAAAAAAAAATATAGCGAAAGTACCAAGGTGTCTTGGATGTAGCAGCGAAAACCCAAGACCTTGAGCTCTGATACCATATGGTATGAACCAAATATCACTATAGCATAGAAAAACCTCAGAATAAGTACTCAACGCCTTGAAAAAGAGAGAAATTCAGATAATAAGCCTCTTCGAGGGGGCAACCTCCTTATACACCACATAAATGTTCAAATACAAGATGATTCCAAATGAAAATGTCTTCTTGATATATATAGGAGACTAGGAGGTACAATTACAAATAATGGACCCAAGCCAACATAAATAAAGTAACAATACTAATGTAATATGCCCCAATTAAGGGGTAATGTGCCACTATTTAGGGCTTAATGAGTTTACCTAGTGATGGAACATGCACAGGTCCAAACACATCATTGTGTATCAACTCTAAGATCCCCTTTACTCTTGTAGTGTCATATGGGAATATTACTCGATTTTGTTTACCATATATGCAATGTTCATAGAAATCAAAATCCATAGTGAAATTAGACATACCTTCAACCATACCTTTACCGTGTAGTGTTCAAAGGCCCTTTTCTCCATTATTCCCCAATCTTTGATGCCACAACATGGTCTTCTTTCCAGGGACAATATTGGTCTTGTATTCACTATTTCTCTTCTCATGGACAACAGAACTGTTACACCCATTAGTATAAGTGCTTCCCAACAACTTGTACAAAGTTCCACACCGAACTCCCCTCATCAACACCATTTCTCCTCGTACCATCTTGCAAGTGCCCTTTCCCAATACAGTATCTACTCCTGCATCATCCAACTTGCTTACAGATATTAGGTTCATGGCTAGTTTTGGAATGTACAGAACCCCAGGGAGAGTTCTAATCCTTCCATCTTTTAGCAACAACTTAACCCTCCCACATCCCATTATTTTGGTTGTCAAGTCATCTCCTAGGAATACATCACCACCATCATATCTTTCATATTCATAGAACCTCCCTGTGAGGAGTCATATGATATAACGCACTTGAGTCGATCAACCATACACCATGGTCTGCATGTGTACCTGTAAATGCCAAGCAAATATCACCTCCTTCTTCAGTGGAGGTTTTCGCCTCTGTGGAAGAGGTATTATCAGATCCCTTTGGTTTAACAGTCTTCTTAGACTTGCAATCTTTCTTATAATGCCATGTTTTACCACACTTCCAACATTTCCTCAAATGTTTTCATGGAGACTTAGATCTACCTATAGATTTATATCTCCCCCTCAAAGACTTACCAGGATTCTTGTCTTGGGTACGACCTCTTACAAATAAAGCATTTGTGTTGTGACCATCCATGTTTTTCCTCCTCATCTCTTTAGATAAAAAGGATGCAACTACATCCTCATACTTCAATGTCGATTGAGTGGTACTACCAATTGCTACAACCAGATTATCCCAAGAGTCTGGCAAAGAACATAACAAAGTAATACACTTATATTCTTCTGCAATCATAATATTAACACAGACCAATTGACTTACCAGAGTATTAAAGGCATTTAGATGTTCTGTCACAGAATCTCCATCTTCCATCCTAAGATGATACAGCTTCTTTCGAAGAAACAACTTGTTTACCAAGGAATTTGATTGATACAAATTCCTTAACTTATCCCATAGTTCCTTGACTGTAGATTCTCCCGAGACATTCAACAACATTGAATCTGCCAGGCATAGTCGAATAGTACTCCTTGCTCTTCTATCCAACTTCTCCCAATCTTCCTTTGACATACCACTAGGTTGTGTACTAGTAGTTTGTGTACTAGTAGGTTGTGTACCAGTAGACTATGTGTCAGTAGACTGCATACCAGTAGGTTGTGTACCAGGATCCACAACGATCCATTGTTCTTTGTCTACAAGAAGGTCCTCCATCTTGAGATTCCATAGCTCAAAGTTTTTACTGTTGAACTTCTCTATCTCAATTCTAAAAGAGCTTGTCATTCCTCTTTCTACACTCGAATCACCACTGCAAAAGCTCCCACTAAACCCAAGTTTATCACAAACCCAAGATAAACTTGATCTATCAAGACTGAGCCAAACCCTCAACAACAAAGGTGTCCCCCTGAAGCCAAAAACGAGCTCTGATACCACATGTAAATTTTAAACATGTGAAGTAAAGCAATGCATACATATTCTTAAGAAAAATTGAAATAATCAATGGCTCATACAAATAGTACACAGAGATTTACGTGGGAAACCCTTAACTGGGAGAAAATCAGCCTTCCTTGGTGCTGCACCTTTCAACTCTTCATTATATTAATTTCACCATTCACCATACAATATATACAATATTTTAGGTATTTCGTAGCTACCAAAACCCTAATCCCTTAATCCGAGATTAATCTAGAAACCGCAAAAAATAGCAAAATCCGCTAAAATAGAAAAAACCTCATCAGACACAGTTGTCGAATCTGACGCGCCCACACACACATGCAAAGAATATAACACATACCTAATAGATATTGCACCTTTTTTTCCTTTTAATTAAGAATTTGTACGTATTGATCTAATCGAGTTTTAAAGACTCATTAGAAGCACCCCTAATGGCTTTCCTAGCAATTCTACATTCTTTATCATACCAAGGGTTGGTCATTCTATTATTCTTATTACATGACACCTCAAAAGAGAACTTGTTAATAGAAGTGGGAAGGGTAGTTGTAAAATTATGATAGAGGTCTTCAATGTTGTCCTTATAAGTTAGGAGATGTAATTCACTATTTAAATCATTTAAGAAAATCTCAACTTTACTTTTCTCAAAGAACAATTGCTTTTGATTATCAAAATTCTCTTCAATGGCGCTCATGTGCATGGCAAAGTTTAGATTTAGGGTTAAAGGTCTATGATCATAGTCGGGCTCATGGTCATTTAAAAGGTCAAATTTTACTATTTGGTTGGAAACGAGAATAGCAGATATCACATAATCTAATGACACTACTACCTAGCCCATGAATACAAATCATTTGGTTGGAGTTTGGCTACTTCATTACTCCATTGCAAATTATTAGGTCTTGAGAGTTGCAGAACTTGACCAACTTAGTACCAAACAAATTCTCAATTAGGTCTTCAAAACATATAAATAAAAAACAATTTTTAACTCATATATATATATATATATATATATATATATATATATATATATATATAGTGTGATTTTGCACATTTTCTTATGACACATTTTAACTATCTAATTTATTAATATTTAAAAAAATAAAAAAATTTAAATGTACAAATAATTTTTAATTTTTTCAAAACATCAAGTTAAAAAATGCATTTGTCCCAAATTTCATATTTGTAATTAAAAAAATATATTTGTCCCAAATTTAATATTTGTAATTACTATTTGTAATACAAAGATTTTGTTTTATATGACTTTGGTTTGACAGGTACATTAAAACGACTCACAATATAATATATGCGTAAAATTTTATTAAGTAAAATGGGTGGAATGAATATATTAAACAACATCATATACAAAGTTTATAACTCTTCTTATTCTTCCTTTCCATATGCGAGGGATTGAAAATAGTATATGAAAGGGATTGAAAATAGTATATATTTCTAGTAGTTGTTGCACAAAATTTAGGTTAACCTGATCATATCATTTATTTTTCAATTTCAAATTTAAATTTATGATCATAACATTCAATTTACAATGATAAAATTTTATATTTTTATTAATATTTTAAAAATCAAATATTTTGAAAAAATATCTTCAGAATTAATTTTGTTATGTATTAATAATTAAATTTAATGATTTTATATTTTTATTAATATTTTAAATTTTTGAAAAAAAATGTTTTTCAAAATTAATATTTTAATGTATGAATTAAAGTGTTTTATGATTATTTTAGTTTTTTGTTCTACTTCAAAATCAAATGCAATAGTAATAGATAACATAAATCTTATAGAAGTAAACTTGGCAACAGGAGAAAAAAATTTCACCAAAATTAATTCTCTCAACTTGGGAATAACCCTTTGCTACTAACCGAGCTTTGTATTTCTCCACTTTTTGCCATCTGCATTCAGCTTCTTTTTAAATACCCATTTGTTTCCAATGGGTTTTCTTCCATTCGACAACTCCACTAGATCTCAAGCCTCATTCTTATCCAATGTTGCCATTTCTTCATCCATGGCCTTTTTCCAGAGCTTTCCATCCTCTGAATCCATTGCCTCCTTGACAGTTCTAGGATCGTCATCAGTAATAGATAAAGCAAAATTTGAACGAAAATCAGATGGAGTATACCTTTCTGGTATCCTTCTTTCTCGAACCAATCCCCTCAATACTGGAGTATGAGGATCTTCTTCTTCTAATTCCTATTCTTATGTAGAGTCTGATTCGTCATCCTTTAAATCAAACTCTATTTTCTTTGGTTCTTCCTTACTTGGTAGGACTTCTTGTTTAACAACATCCCTCATTTCTCTAAATACCACATCTCGGTTATACACAACCTTCTTAGTTTTTGGGTTCCAAAGCTTGTAACCTTTGAGACCATCTTTATACCTAATAAAGATACACTTTTCAACCTTCTTATCTAGCTTACTCATGTTTTCCTTTGGAACATGAACATAGGCCTCACAACCAAATACCTTGAGATGTGTGAGAGAAGGTTTCTTACCAATCCATACCTCTTGTGGAGTCTTGTCCTCCATCGGTGATGAGGGTGATCTGTTGACTAGGTAACATGCATTACCCACTGCCTATGCCCAGAATTCTTGCCCTGACCCAACATCACTAAGCATGCACCTTGTTTTTTCCACCAAATTCATGTTCATCATTTATGCAACTCCATTCTGTTGAGGTGTATATGGAGTAGTCTTATGCCTTGCTATATCACACTTATTACTGAATTCTTTAGATTCATTCCTGCAGAACTCTCCGCCATTATCTATCCTCAACAGCTTAATTCTTTTCTCTGTTTGATTCTCAATAAGAGCCTTAAACACTTTAAACCTATCAAAGACTTCAGATTTCTTCCTCAGGAAATATATCTAAGTATTCATTGAGAAGTCATCTATAAATGAGACAGTACACAGATTTTCCCAATGATGGAACCAACACAGGTCCAAACACATCACTATAAACTAGATGTAAAATTCCTTATGCCCTCATTGCACCAGAGGGGAATCTTACCCAATTATGCTTCCCATATACACAATGTTCACAGAAATCAAAATCCAGAGAGCAGTTACACATACCTTCAACCATACCTTTACCGTGTAGTAGTCAAAGACCCTTCTCTCTGATATGCCCCACTCTTTGATGCCACAACATAACCTTTTCTCCAGAGACTGTATGAGTTCTTTCTTCTTCAATTCCAATATCAAGAACAATGGAAATATTACACCCATCGGTACTAATAGTGCTTTCTTGCAGCTTATACAAAGTTACAAACCAAACTCCCTTCAGCAAAACCATTGCTCCTCAAACCATCCTGCAAGTTTCCTTTTCAAATATTGTTTTTACCCCTGCATCGTCCATCTTGCTTACAAAAATCAAATTTCTAGCCAAACATGGGATGTGCAGAACACCAGGTAGTGTTCTAATCCTTTCATCTATGAGCCTCAACTTGACTTCTCCTGTCATATGATTCTGGTTATCGAGTCATCACTAGGGAAACATTACCTCCATCATACCTTTCATATTCACAGAACCACTCCCTGTGGGGAGTCATGTGAAAGAATGCACCTGAATCTAGCAACCATGCCTCATGATCTGCATGTGTGCTTGAAGAATCCAAGTACACATCCCCTCCTTCTTCCTTGGAGGTATTTTATTCTGTAGAAGGAGATTCTTCAGATCCCTCCTTTTTATCAACTTTGGATCTACACGGCTTATTGTAGTGCCTTTCTTTTCCACATCTCCATCATACCTTTATAAACTTTCCGGGAGACTTATATCTTCCACTAGACTTAGATGCCCCACTTGAGGACTTAGATCTATTTCTTTCCTAGGAGCGTCCTCTTGCAAATAATGCATTTGTGCTCTGTCCTTCCATCTTCTTCCGTCTCATCTCCTTCGACAACAAGGATGATACCACTTCATCAAACTTTAAGGAAGTTGTATTAATACCTATGGCCACAACCAGACTATCCCACGAGTCTGGTAAAGAGCACAGTAAACTGATACACTTATCCTCATCTGGAATTTTAATCTCAACAGATACTAACTAACTTACCACAGTATTGAAGGCGTTCAAATGCCCTGCCACCGAGTCTCCATCTCTCATCCTCAAGTTATACAATTTCTTTCTCGGGAATAGTTTAATTACTAGGGACTTAGACTGATACAACTTCCCCAACTTATCCCATAAATCTTTGGTTGTAGCTTCCTCTGACATAATACTGAATCTCAGAGACACAGTCGGATTGTGCTCTTCGCCTTTCGATCCAACTTTTTCCAGTCATATGTTGAAGTTCTTGTAGGTGCAATACATGGATCCACCACGATCCACTGATCTCTATCCACCAACAGATCTTCCATCTTGAGCTTCCACAGCTCAAAAAAATTCCCATTAAACTTCTCGATCTCCATTTTCGAATTTCTCTCCATTTATTTTCACCTGAAAAATCAATACCACAGATCTCCCACTGTAACAAGGCTTATCACAGTCCCGAGCCAAACCCTTGACCTCAAAGGTGTCCACTTGAAGCCAACAAAGCTCTGATACCAAATGTAGATTTTAACCTTGTACAATATTTTACTGCAAACATATTTTCAATAAAAGAATAGAAAATATACAATGGAAAATACACACATTACACAAAGATTTTTCCCCTGGAACCCAAAACGGGAAAACCAACATATTCTATATCCATTCATAGTGATACATTGTTTACAATATAATATACATATAGAAGCCAACGACATCCAAAACCCTAACCCAATGACCTGGATTAATCAACAACCCCAATTCCTTAACCGAAAATAGAAAACCATCGGAAAAAATCATGTGCCGAAAAACTACCCAACAATGGACACAAAAATTGATGCGACATGAAAATCGAGGCAAAAATGAGACATGTTTCCCAATGCAAAAAAAATTCTTGGGGGCACTGCCCTCGAACCCACCTCAAACTAGAGCCAGTCGTGCAAAGAATATAACACATACCCAACATAGTGGTGATTGCATGCTTAATGCTTGCAAAGGCATTTTGATTTTTTGCAGTCCATTCAAAATAATGATCTTTCATTAATTTCCTGTTGATTGGATTTACAATTGTGGCATAATTTGGGATGAATCTCTGCACAAAATTTATTTCTCCAAAGAAATATTGTACCCCTTTTCGAGATGTAGGAGGATTTAAACCATTTATTGATTTTATTCTTTCTAGATCGATATAAATGCCTTCTTTGCTTACTATATGTTGAAGTAACTTCGCTTCTAATATTGCAAATAAGCATTTCTTTGGATTGAGAGATATGACATACATTCTTCACTGCTGAAAAACTTGTCTGAGATGTTTCAAGTGGTGTTCTATTAATTTTGAATGGATAGTCAAATCATCTTAATAATTTTTCATAAATTTTCCAATGAAATCATTGTAATCATGATCCATATCTCTTTGAAATGTTGCACCATCATTTTTTAATCTGAAAGGCATTCGAACATAAGCATATGTTCTCCATTGTGTAACAAAGGAAGTTTTAGTTATATCTTCTTCAACAACAAACACCTAATTGTATCAAGAGAAACTATCTAACATGGACATTAATGCAGAACCATTGGATTGTTGTAATAACATTTCCATGTTTGGTAGGGGGTAATTATCTTTATCACTTGCTCGATTCAGATCACAATGCAAGACAATCATGAAAATGCAAAGAAAATAAATATTAAGTCCTAGAATCATGATTATTGATCACTTCAAGATCCACATCATCAAGGCTTCAAGTTAGCGCCAAGGAACTACTTCATTCCAAAGATCGATATGAGGAAGTTTGATTGTAAAGATCCTATAACATGGATATTCCAGATGGAGGAATACTTTGATCTACAACAAGTTTCAAGCTTACAAAAGGTACATATTGCATCCTTGTATTTAGAAAATGATCAATTTGTTTAGTATCAATGGCTTTGTGAAAGAGAAAATAATTCTATTGTCTCTTGGTCAAATTTTACGGATGAATTGATATCACATTATGGTTATATTAAGATCAATACATTCTTTATTCAATTGATAAATCTTTGGGGAAAAGGTCCAATTACAGAGCCCATTCAACAATTTCAAAAGCTTGTTCTCAGGGTAAAGAACATTCCTGAGGATAATTTGTTGGATCTCTTTATGGGCACTCTAAAGGAGAACATTCAACATGAGGTGTGTTTCTTCGAACCTAAATCCATAGAGCAAGCTTTTAGTATGGAAAGGAAAGTGGAAAATAAAAATATGGACACTAGAAGGGTGTCCTATATCCATTATAGAGAGAACCATGACCCTCTCTTAACCTCAATCAACCGACAAGGTCGACACCTAAGAAAATGGATGAGAGAAGAGCAAAGGGACTATGTTTCAATTGTGACAACAAGTACAATAAGGGGCATAAATGTAGGGAGAATAAATTATTCTACATAGACTATGAAGAGGAAGAATATCAATAATTGGAACCATTGCAAGATACAGATCTAGAAGATACTACTCCAACGATATCTTGTCATCCATTGGCCGACATCAATACTCCACAAACCCTCAAGATACAAGGATACATCAAAAAGGAAGAGGTAACAGTGTTGATTGATCTCAATAGTACCCATAACTTCATCAATTAAAAATTAGCAAAATATCTCAATTTCTTTGTATATCCGGCACCGGAGTTTCAAGTAATGATTGTAGATGGAGGTACCATAAATTGTTCTAGGAAGTGACATAGTATTAAGCTCAATATGGGGGAGTGTTTTGTGGATAGTCCCATGATTTCCATCCAAATGGGTGGTGTTGATGTTGTATTAGGGGTCCAATGGTTATAATCATTGGGAATAGTGGCCCTTAATTTTCAAGATATTTTCATGAGATTTTCCTAAGAAGGCAAGGAAATTGAGCTTAGAGGTATCCAAGGAAAACCCTCTAAGGTGATAAGCTCCAATATTGTGACTAAATTACTCAAAAAGGGACACCATGGTGTAATTGCATAATTGTTCTCACTAGCTGTTTAAACATATATGTCCTCTGCTCCATTGGATTTTCAAATAGTTATCAAAAATCATTCCAAGGTATTTGGAGAAATTCCTAAGGGTCTTCCACCTGCTCAAGATCATGACCATGATATTCATTTGCAACCAAGAAGTGTACCACCTAACATTAGGCCTTACAATTATCCATGTGCACAAAAGAGTGAGATTGAGCGCATGATCCAAGAAATGTTAGAGGCAAACATCATTCAACCTAGCTAGAGTTCTTTCTATTCACCAATGGTGATGGTTATGAAAAATGATAGTCCATGGTGTATGTGTCCAGATTATAGACAACTCAACAAAATGACCATCAAAGATAATTTCCCTATTCTTTTCATTGATGAATTATTAGGTGAATTGCATGGAGCAATTTTCTTTACTAAATTGGATCTTTGTTTGGGATATCATCAAATCAGAATGAGGTAGGAATACATTGCCAAAATAGCCTTTAGAACATATGAAGGTCATTATGAGTTTCTGGTTATGCCATTTGGACTTACTAATGCACCTTCAACATTTCAAAGCTTAATGAATTCTATTTTCAAGCCCTTACTTAGAAAATTTGTGTTAGTTTTTTTGATGTCATACTAATCTACAACAAATCTTAGGAA
>ML853457.1:11364-29611 GCA_009831015.1 Picea engelmannii
AATTGATAGCTGGAAAAGGATGCCTTTTTTTTTTAGTATTAAATTTAGAGATAAAGGGAAGGTATTTACCGATTACTGTCTCCTCCAGTTGCTATTTATGAAAAGTAGTGAAAAATGAAGGCTTTCTTTTATTATTCAATTTGGACAGCAAGAGAATGTTTTTAAAAAAGTAGCATTTCGGAAGAAAAAAAAAATGATGTTTCCTAGTTGGTGAGTTTTAAATTATTTAAAGAAGGGATGTATTTCTTTTATTTAATTATTAAAGAAGGAATTTGCTTTATATTCTTGAAGGAAGGAAACTGTTATGTATTAGATCATTGTTGTAATGTATAAAGGTAATGTCTTCACAATATTTCGTCTTGAATTGTGTAAGAATAATGTTCTTGTAATATAAATTAAAAGGTAACGTTAGGAATTGATAACATATAAATGTAATGATGTTGTTATTTTAAGTTGCAAGTTATTTGATAATATGCCTTTTAAATATAATGTTGTTGTTATATTAAATTGCAAGGTGTTTTAGGGACAAATAATGGAGAGGAGGAGCGGAGAGCGAAGACAGAAACCCTAGTCCTTCTGCGGCATAGCTTGTTGCAGTCCACATACAGAACTAGGCGCGGTAATCCACTAGCGACGACCTCGAATACTTGGCGATCATTGACACACCGATATGGGCGAGGAGCGGGGGGGGGAAACCCCCCTCATACCGTAATGTGGCGGCTGATGACAAATTGGGCATCAGAGAAAGGAGATCCACCTTCAAGTCGTCGTCGTAGATGAGAGAGAAGCTCTTATCCAAGGAGCAGGGTCTGAGAACGGAAATGGACACACCAGCAGGAACGTCCCAGCCAAAGCCGCCATGGGGTTGGGAACCAGGTAAATGTATTCCACAAATGGAAAAACCTCTAAGATATATCATTAGTTCAACTAGGGTTGGAGAGCACACACAATTTATGAAATAACATGCCCTTATTGGTAAATTCCTGGGACTTTGGCCCACAGAGAGGGATCTTAACAAATGGATTAAGCACTAGTGGAACCCTAAAGGAGACTATGAGGTGCAACTTAGCTCCAAGGGTTTCTTCACCATCATTCTTTACAACCTAGAGGACAAGGATAGGATCTTTGAAAATGGGTCATACTTCTTCAACTCTGCAGGGCTGTTCCTACGCTTCGGGACTGAAAGATTCAGCCCAGACAAAGAAGATTTCACCATGGCCCCTGTATGGATACGTCTATACTCCCTTCCACAAGAATTCTGGCTGGAAGAGATCCTAATGGGCATAGGTAATACCCTTGGACAGTATGTCAAAGCTTCGGAAGCTACAAAGCAGAGAAAATACACCTCATATGCCAGGATCTGTGTATACATGAATATCTCCAAAGCACTCCCGGGAACGGTGACCCTTGAATACCAGGATGAGGACTGGCAACAAACTCTGGATTATGAGCACATTCCTTTTAGATGCAGGAGGTGCCATGAGCATGGCCACCTATATCGGGACTACCCTCTCATCAAACAAGCCGCAAAGGCAAGAGAAACCATGCAGAAGGATGGCTTCACCACTATCACATCAAAAAGGAGAAACCCCCCAAGAAACAAAATCCCAGATTCCAGTCAAAAAATTGCAACCAAAAACTCATATGAGATTTTGGACCATCTGCCAGAAGAAGAGGAAATCCAAGACCCACACAAGGACCCTCAACAGAAGCAAAAGAATATCCCAAATATCAACCCTATTCCTACAACTGGTGAAACCCACATAGAAGACAGAGGAGAAGGGGATGGGGACACTCCAATGTTGATTGACGACCGAGACCTGGCAGGAATAGACCTGGAAAAGCTGGAGGAAGCTCTCAATCAGAAAGAACTACAAACCCTCCCTGAAGAACAATTGCGCAAAGTCCATAAGGTATTTCTAAACTCCTCAGCTGGCTCTACAGCACGCCTGGGCATAGCAACGGACCTGAGATCTGGCTCAAAGAGAATCCCTCGAGAGAACAAAAGAAGAGGGCGGAAAAATGTGCACCAACTGATCAAGGAAGACGACAACCTTATGATAAACTCGGGTCAGATCCACAAGCTATCGGAGGGATACGTCCACTCAACCCCTCCTTCTCAATGATGAAGGTCATCACCTGGAACATTAGAGGTTTGAACGGTAGATCCAAGCAAAGGATTCTACAAGACTGCATCATAGCAGAAAAACCAGATCATTTGTTGCTACAGGAAACCAAATGCCGAGGAGCAGAAGCTGAAATAATGTTTCAGCGTATATGGCAAGCATGCAATTCCATAACAATAGATTCAACAGGGGCCTCAGGTGGCCTTGCCATCCTATGGAACCCGCACAACATCACAATCAGTAGTCCCTTCAGAACGATAAGCACAATAACCGCCCACTTCGAGGTCATTGGCTCGAATCAGGAAGGAGCCATCACCAACATTTATGGGCCTCACAACAACCAGGACAAATAAAAATTCATGAAGCGGCTCGAACTGATCAAAACCCTGGCAGCAACTCCAAATTGGATCCTAGGCGACGACTTCAACATGATCCTGATGCTGGAGGAGAAAACAGAAGGCACCAAAAAACTCAAACAAGATAGTGGTAAGTTCAGAACTCTCATTGACCATTTAAAATTAGTAGATATCGAAAATAGCAATGGCACTTTCACTTGGTCCAATCGCAGATCGGGCAATCAACATGTCGCCTGTCGACTGGATCGTTTCTTAGTCACTGAAGAAACTTTGGAATCAGGATCCTATTTGGAAAGCCTCATTCTACCAAAAGCAAGTTCAGATCATTGTCCCCTAGCTCTGCAGCTAAATCTGGGAGACCCACCCAGGTATAAGCCTTTTGACTTTGGAAAATCCTGGTTGGAGCATCCGGAATTTCAATGACTAGCAACATCCTAGTGGGCACAAGAAGAAATAGATCATGGCTCCAGTATGTACAAATTCCAACAATGTCTTAAAAATTTCAAACAAATGCTGAAACAATGGAACAAAAACTGTTTTGGCGACATACTCCACAACATCATGACAATAGAAAGTAGGTTGGGGGAGATCCAAAAAACATTCATTTCTGGCTCCATAACTGCATAATTAATGGAGGAAGAGGCACAACTACAGGATCAACTGGAAGAAGGAAGGAATCAATAGGAAATCTTATGGAAGCAGAAATCCATAGTGCAATGGCTCAAGGAAGAGGAGAGGAACACAAAAAAATTTCACAGGGCTATGATACATAGAAAACATGTCAATAGGATCACCCACCTGGAAGATAGTCAAGGTAACATCACCAGGGAACATACCAAAATCGAGGAAGAGCTTCTCAGGTACTACCAGGACCTGCTAACGAAACTAAATATAGACAGAACAGAGGCCATTCAGTGGGTCACTGGGCACATCCCGTCGCTGGTCACCCCTGAGAAAAATGCATCGTTAACATGGACCATCACCCAAGAAGAAGTAAACCAAGCAGTTAAAACCATGCCCCCAGGAAACGCCCAGGGACTGGACGGATTCACCATGGACTTCTTCCACCACTGCTGGGACCTGGTCAAACACAAAGTATGGGAGGTGGTAGAGGAATCAAGAGCTTCAGGTCTGGTACTACCAGCTCTAAATTCCACCTTTCTCACCCTCATTCTGAAAGAAGAAAGAGTCACAAACCCCAAGCAGTTCAGACCCATAGCCCTGTGCAATGTCATCTACAAAATCATCATGAAGGTCATAGCCAATCGTCTCAAACCCATTATGCCATTTGTCATCTCAAAGGAGCAGTCAAGGTATGTGGAAGGGAGACAAATCATGGACAGTGTCGTCCTAGCCCACGAGATCATCCACTCCCTCAAGTCCACAAGAACTCCAGGTATGATAATCAAACTTGATCTTTCCAAAGATTTCGACCGAGCCAACTGGAAATACCTCAAAGCTGTCCTAGATTCTTTTGGATTTGATCAGGGTTGGGTAAATTGGATCTTAAACCTAACCTCCTCATCTTTCTTCTCCATTCTTGTAAATGGAGTTCCTTCCCAACCGTTTTCACCATCCCGAGGAATTCGATAAGGGGACCCCCTCTCCCCCTTCTTGTTTGTACTCATGGCGGAGGGACTGGGATGCTATATCAAGGCAACAGTATTGGAAGGATCTCTCAAAGCCCTTCCGTTGCACAACATTCAGACGGCACCCTCTCATAGCCAATTTGTTGATGACACCCTCCTCCTGAACTCCCCCACGGCCAGGGAAGCCATCAAACTCAATTCCATCTTGTCTGACTTCTCTGAAGCCTCAGGCATGATGCTCAACCTGGACAAATCCAAGCTCTTCTTCTTTAATACCCTGTCTTGTATCCAGATCCATGTTTCCAGACTTATGGGGATACCCAGGAGCTCCCTTCCGTCCAACTATCTTGGGGTCCCCCTCACAGGAACGACGATATGCTCCATCTCTTGGGATAGCCTTCTCCTCTCCATCTCGAGTCGGCTAAGCAATTGGACCTCTTGACCCCTCAATATTTCCTCCAGACTGTTTCTCCTCAGGTCAGTGCTGCAAGAACTCCCCACCTACCTTTTCATCGCTTTGGCTGCACCAAAAAAAGTCATAAAAGCCATCAGAAGCCTTCAGCGCAACTTTATTTGGAGCGATCATCAACCCAACAAGAAATGGGTGCTAGTCAACTGGGAAAAAATTTGTACGCCGAAAAATCAAGGAGGATTTGGACTCAGGGATCCAGGGAAGCTCAATCAAGTAATGGGAGCTAAAATCTGGTGGAGATGGCTCAAAAATCCAATAGCAGCCTCGACACAACTGTGGAAATGAAAGTATGCCCCCCTTACACCGGAGGACCAGCTAATACGACACAATAATAAAATACAGGGCTCCCATATTTGGAACACAGCTTGGCAGAATCGCATGCTGGTACATGAGCATGCCTTTTGGGAAATAAGAGATGGAGGAAGTGCCTTGTTCTGGCAAGATTCATGGTAGCAACTCAAACCACTGGACGCAATGGAGGAACTATCGGATCTCAAACGAGCCCTCCACTAGAACACCACCCTAAAGGTCAAAAACCTTTGGAAACCTCAAACACAGCAGCAAAAGTGGTGACAATGGAAGCTCTCAAATCAAGAGCTCGAGATTCCAGAAAATCTCAATCTGCAGGGTTGGCAAACTCAAGCCATGCGCAGGAAAATACTCACTAGAGAAGGACCAGACATTCTGAGGTGGGGATACTCAACAGCTGGAATCTTCAACATCAAGGAAGCTTATCTACTGCAGGGCAATCACCAAGGACAAAGAAAAGAATGCATTTGGAGCAAAGTCTGGAATCCGGCTCTCTGGGCCAAAGTCTCCACCTTTCTGTGGCTCGAGGTGAATAATAGAGCCCTAACGTGGGACAATTTAAGGAAAAGGGGATTCATTGGACCTTCCCTCTGTGTCTTATGCTACCAACAGGAGGAAACCAAAGAACACCTCTTTAATGGGTGTCACTACAGCCAACAGATATGGGACCGAGGAGCGCAAGCCATCCGCAGATCTAACCAAGACCGTAGAAGCATAAATGATACAATCGAGAACTGGGATCATAGTACTTACAACAATCCCATACTAAATCTCATTTGGAAACTTTTGCCAGGGTTCATCCTCTGGAAAATATGGAAGGAAAGAAATAAAAGAATATTTCACTCCCAACCCTCCAAGCCAGAAACCGCCTGGGAGACAATCAGATCCCTAATTAAAGAAACAATCAGAAGCAAATCTTGGATATAAAAAGATCTGCAATGCAATCCAGAGGAGCAATGCACTCTTCAAAACTGGCAGCCCATATTCAACAAGAAACTGGGGGCAAAACTTCCACAGAATCCATCGACTAGCCCAACCAGCTGGACTCCCCCCCCAGAGAACTTCATCAAAGTAAAATTTGATGGAGCATCCAAAGGAAATCTGGGAACAATAGGATATGGGGTCGTGCTCAGAAACTCCAGCGGCGAAATCCTGGGGCTGGATGCAGGATTCATAGGGGACACAACCAACAACGTAGCTGAGCTAACTGGATTATTACGAGGCCTCCAATCAGCCATGGACAAAGGTCATCATAAAATAATCCTAGAAGGGGATTTGCAAGTCATTATATGGCTAACCCCCAAGAATCTCCATGGCTATCATCCTGACAAAGTCTCGCCAAGATGGAGACTTCATGGCCTGCTGGAAGACTTCAGTCACCTCCTTCAACCCCAACTTAGCATCACTACCTCTCATGTGAGACGGGAAGAAAACAAAGTGGCGGACTATCTCGCAAATGTGCGAGTGGAGAGGGATATGGAACGCTTTTGTTGGGAGGCCCACATACCACCCGATCCAGAGATCTTCACCCGATGCCACACACTAGCCACAGAAGACCTTCAGTCCCCAGATGGGGTGACACGTAGTGAATGGATGCCACGCGGGAGCCAGCCGGGACGCAGCATTAAAGCATCTATCGTCCAGCGTCCCCTCACAATTTAACTTGCCATGAACAAACGTAGATGAATTTACCCCACGAGGTTTCTCGCTCGAGGGAGAAGTACCAACCAGGAGCGCATTATCCAGCCAGCCATTAAGGCTATGGCGGTTCGGCTTGCAATAATTCTCATTGCTCGGGTTGTTAGTGCAAAGAACCAGTCACTCTGGGCAGCCTTTTCTCCAGTGGAATTGCAAACTCGTCGTCGTTTCTTTGTCCATTCACAGGCGAAGGGGACACATCCAGTGATATTGTTCGCGCTTGGGAGCCGAGCGACCTTTCAGGGAAGCACTGTGGCATCCCACCAGACCTCCACCATGCCCAGAGTGCGAGGGAAACCACAGAGGGGAGTGGCATGGTACTCTGCGGAATCTCAGCGATAGCGGAAACGAAAGTTTGAAATAGCTTTAGCAATGGAAACCCGAAGGAGAAGAGAGAAGCCACGAACGCCACAGATGGCATATGTGGACGAAGAGATTCCGGAAGGGGGAGTGGAAAGCATCCCCGAGAACATGCTGTTCACAGTGCCTGAGAATTGGAACCCGCCTTCAGATTTTGGACAAGCTAGAATGCCTTCGTTTGCAGGAAATCTGGTAGCTCCCAGCGCTACTTGCACCGAAGCGCCCTACCCCACCTGCTACATAGTAGATGAGTTACCCCCCGAACCACTGAGGGAGGTGATGCAGGATAAAAAATAGGTACACGGCCAAGATTCAAGCGACAGCCATAGCCAGGAGCAACCGTTCTCAACCGACTGAGGGTGCCTCATCCTCATTTTTGAGATGAGAAGCCTGTTGGACGACCAGATCTTTCGGTTGGCGAGGATCGACCAGAGACTTGATATGCTTTTCGCAGCTCACTCCAGAACCCCTCTGAAGCGACAATTCCCAACTTGTGTGCGTGCATATGCATTCCCAACAGGATGGAAGCAGACAGAGGACCAGCACAAGTGCGCAGGCTAACAGGTCAATGGATGTTCAGAACTGGTTTTTGTTTTGCTATCAGTAAAGCTTTAGGCCATCTAGTTTACAGTTTTCTTAGCTTTAGCTTATGATACTCAGTTACATTTCCAAGACTGTAAGTCTTGGTTTCCTTCGGGTAGGACGTTGCATGAATAATTTGGTTATTTTGGTGACTAGGGTGACACATGGTAAGGGATGTCCAGCTGTCCCGGTTTCCTATTCAGGCGGGACAACTGGCATCCCAAACAGCTATTGTATTTTGGTTAAATTAATATAACAGGCTCCACCCCCTTTTTATTTACAAAAAAAAAAAGTTGCAAGGTGTTTTTAATGATAGGTAATGACACTGGTACCCTACTGTAATTTATTGTTGTTGTAATATGTAAAAAGTAATGTCATGGCAATATATCATTGAAATATGTAAGGGTAAGGTCATTTCAATATAAAATGAAATGCACTGTTAGGTCAGATATCATGTAAAAGGGTAATGACATGGTTATTTTATCATAAGGCTATTGAATTTTATTGTTATTGATGACTTATAAAATGTAAGGTACCTTGAACTAAGTACCATAAATTATTATGCCTTAGTAAATGGGGATTGTTGCTCATATTTAATTTATCTGGTACTTGGTTGGTAAACCTTCCGTGTGTTGGTCTGTTTGTGGGGTGGGATGTAGACACCTCCATGTTCCTCATAACAGTCGCCAGCCCTGATACCTTAAATGGTTAAAATCAGTGGGAACTTGGGCTTGAGAATTGCTTATGTGTCATGTAGGTCCTAACCATTGCAGGGTAGGAAGGGTGGGTAGTCAGTATTACTTATTGTCGTATGATCGTCGTTAAATGCATGTTGTTACTATGGTACGTCGTATGTCGTCTTGCTGTGTTCGTCATGCTTGCGTCTTGTTCGTCGTCGGGTTACTAGTTTCTGCCTGAGCAGTCGTCCAGGAGCCTATCTGACGTTCTCTCTCTCCGGAGCGGAGGACTCATATTAAACACCCTGCTTTCCGGTGAAGAAATAGTAAAAATCTACTATTATGGATTCGTCCTTATGTCTATGGTCGTTTAATGGTTGCAATTGCTTGTTGTGCGCCTTATGTCCTCTTGTTGTGATCTTCGTTGTTGCATCTGGTTAGTCGTCGAGTGGTGATGTAGAGTCAAGTGTGCCTGTTTCCTTTTTGCACGCACGCACACACCTTAAACAAAAAAAAAATTGCACCTGTTATCAGAGTTGTTGTCGTAACGAGGAGGTATGTTACATATGGTATCAGAGCCGGTTTGACCCGCAACTTGGGGAGTTGCTACGGCTTTCGTTACATGATTAGATTTGATTGTGTGCATGCAGGTAATCATGGTTAGAGGATGCCGTGGAGGCAGACGACAGGGTGCTAGGGGAGGAGGCGTGATGCCTCCAGTAGCATCCACGCCTGAGGGGTCTAACCCCCGGGGAGGCGAGTAGGTTCTCGGACAGGAGAAAATAGCAGTTGGAGACGTGGTCGGGATGATGAGATATTTTCAGTGCATGTCCGAGGCACTGATCAGCAGCTTGGACAGAGATGAGGCCAGGGCGTCGGCACCTGTTGAGGTTCCGCTGTGCGCACCGACCGTTACTGGTAGCATTCATCGTGAACTCGAGAAGGTTAAATTTTCCGAGTTCTTTGGTGCCCTGGATGGCGCCGCCGCCGAGGCATGGTTGGAGAATATGGCAATGTGCTTCGTACTTCGCGATTATACCTCCAGCATGAAGGTCCGCATGGCGGTATTTCAACTAAAGGGGAGCGCTCTTCTATGCTGGAAGACGCTCCTGCCGCAGCTAAACATGGTCGTTGAAGACGTGTCATGGGAACTGTTCAAGGAATGGTTCTGAGAGAGGTACCTTTCAGAGGAATTCATTGAGCGTTAGCTCAATGAGTTCAACGCTTTACGACAGGGAGGTCATATGGTGCCCGAGTATGAGGCACATTTTATGGACCTAGTCCGGTATGCTCTGCACCTTAACATTGAGAAGCTCAAGGTCAACCGGTTCGTGTTTGGACTTAACGGAAGCCTCCGTGTAAAGGTTAGGATCTTGATGCCTCAAACCTTGCACAACGCTATCCAAAAGGCCCTCATAGCAGAGGAGGAGCTTATCAGTGGGGGTCAGACCATGAATCCAGCGAGACCAGTAGGGCAGGGTTCATCTGGTACACCGCAGCATCAGACACCAGCGAGACTTACGCCGGGATATCGTGGTTTCCAGAGGGGATCCACTTTCACTACACCCTGGCGACCGTCGCCTCAGTAGCGGACACCCTATCGGGGACCCCAGCACCAGTAGCAGCGTCGCCCGTATCAACAGCAGTTTAGGCCTGTTTAGGAGAACAGACCAGGGTTCCAGGCCAGTGGGTCGTCATCTTCTACGTCAGGTACTAGGACTACTGGGCCGAAGAAGGGGTGTTGGACATGTGGGTAGCCACACAACCAACGCGATTGTCCTGTGGAAAGGAACAGAGTGTCCAGATCAGCTGGACCCACTACAGTGGGAGATATGGGCAAGGCCCATCGGATTCATGTAGCGGTGAATAACCGCCAGGCAGAGCACCAGTCGACTGTGGTTGAGACGACAGGTATTGTCGCTGACCAGACCCTAAGTATTTTGATAAACCTAGGTGTTACTAAGAGTTTCATTTATGGTTCAGTGCTAAAAAGGATTAAGGTAAAAGCAGTCGAACAGGATGAGTTTATCTTCGTAGAGATGGCTTTGGGAGCCAAACAAAAGGTTGGAGGAAAGATTATGGGCTGTGCCCTTAACCTGGGAGAGTTTCACGAGGGTCAACTTGTACATCACGATCTTAGGATCTTATGATGTCATGATTGGTATGGATTGGTTGGAATCGCATGATGCGATACTCAACTATAAGATGAAATAGTTAAGCTTGGTTGATGATGAAGGACAGAGACATGTGATGGTAGGATGGAACCAGGGAGTATCCATGAGGTTCGTCTCTTCCTTACAGTTACGGAAGAGTATGCGCAAGGGGTGCAAGATTTATGCGATCCTTGTGCTAAACGAGAAGGGAGTAGTGAAAGGTCTAGAACACCTTCTGGTGGTGAGAGAGTTTGCGGACGTGTTCCCAGAGGAGTTACTGGGGATGCTGCCAGAGAGGGAATTGGAGTTTACCATAGACCTGAAACCGGGGACCGAACCGATAGCAAGAATGCCTTATCGGATATCGACCCCGGAGTTGAAAGAGTTGAAAATTCAACTGAAGGAGTTGTTGGACCTGGGACTGATACGCCCTAGTGTGTCACCGTGGGGTGCACCAGTTATTTTCATACGAAAGAAGGATGGATCATGGAGGCTTTGCATTGACTACCATCAACTGAACAAGGCTACGATCAAGAATCAGTATCCCTTACCTAGAATTGATGATCTGTTCGATCAAATGAAGGGTGTGGTGGTGTTCTCCAAGATTGATTTGCGATCAAGGTATCACCAGTTACGGATCAAGGAGGATGACGTCCCTAAGACCACCTTTAAGACAAGATTTGGACATTACGAGTTTACTATTTTACCGTTTGGACTGACAAACGCCCCAGGGGTATTCATGAATTTGATGAACGGGGTGTTCTGCGAGTACTTGGACAAGTTTTTCCAAGTATTCGTTGATGATATCTTGATCTACTCTCAAACGACGGAGGAGCATGATGAGCACTTGCGCTTGGTACTACATTGTCTACAAGAGCACAAATTGTATGGGAAGTTGTCCAAATGCTCTTTTTATCAAATCAAGGATTCACTACTTAGGGCATGTCATCTCCGGCGAAGGTATCGCCGTGGATCCAACCAAGGTTGAGGCTATTATGGAATGTCCTGCGCCGACGAATGTCACAGAAGTGCATAGTTTTATGGGTTTAGGCGGAGTCTTGATGCAAGACGGATGAGTGATTTCTTACATTTCGAGGAAACTGAGAAGGCATGAGGAGAACTACGCGACACATGATTTGGAGTTATTAACCATCGTTTATGTCTCGAAGGTTTGGAGACACTACCTTGTTGGACGAAAATATGAATTAAAGACTGATCATTGTGGGCTGCAACACATTTTCATGCGAAGCGACCTGAATGCACGACAATGGCGTTGGTCGAAATTGCTTAGTGAGTACGACTTCAAGATTACTTACATAAAGGGAACAGTGAATCGAGTGGCTGATGCTTTGAGTCGAAGACCACGCATCTTTTCTGTGTTGCCTCTTCAGACGAATCTACGTGAGAAGATTCTCACTTTACAGCGTGGCGATGACTGGTACAAAGAAGTCGAGGATTTTATCGGACAAAACACAATGATGGTACCATGATATGAGGGATATTCATTTGATAGCAATGGTTTATTGAGGTTTAGAAGTCGGATTTATGTACCGCCAAACGACGAGATGAGAATGTTGATCCTGAGCGAGGCTCATAGAAAAATTTACATGGCTCACCCAAGAGTCACGAAGATGAGGGAAGACCTTAAACCCTTATTCTTCTGGAAGGGAATGAAGGCCGACATAGTCAACTTTGTGGCTAGATGTCTAGAGTGTCAGCAGGTGAAGGCTGAGCATAGACACCTGGCAGGATTACTTCAACCACATGTCATTCTGGAATCGAAATGGGAAGTTATTTCGATGGATTTTATTGTTGGATTTCCACTAACGGCAAGGAGACACGACTCGATTTTTGTAGTATGATGCAGGAGCATCGCTCACTCATCAAGCGAGCCAACACATTGAAAGGAAACAGCTGGACAACGCCAACATGCATTTTGAAATACTTTGGATGTATTGCACCGTCCTTTAAATGAAGTCATTTATAAAGAAGCGCACTTGTATTGTAAATGGGACCTTGAGCCTTTAAGCTCTCGTCCTTAGTAGGCAGGAAGGCATTTAATAGATTTAATGTAGGTAGATAGATGTTTAAGTCTAGATTAGACAATTTTAGTTTCGAGAGGGAAAACGGATATAGACACCCTCCTTTGTACATTGTAACATTATTTAGATTCAAGCATTCAGGAGCAAGGAGAGAGAGGAAGCGGAGAATTTGTGAAGAAAACCCATGTACAAATGTTTTTGAATTAATAGAAGAGAGTCTTTGATTCAATTTCATGGTTGGTTTTGTTTCTTTGTGTATGATGTTTATGTGTTCATGAATGTTTATTCATGCATTTGCTTTGAATATGATGTGCATATGATTTCATGGGTTTTCAACTGAGGTATGAGAGAGAAGAGAATAAGTTTCAATTGTTTCTCTGTCTGAGACAAGAGATTCCTGCATAGAGCGCAGTTGAATTCATCTGCATAGAGTGCGTTGATGAGGCTCGATAGTTAAACCCTTATTCTCATTCACCCAGAAGTTGAAGTGGGTTGGTAGAGTCGTGCAGGGGAAGTGCAGGTTGAACTTGAAGTCTCAGTGGCTAGTCTGAGCAAAAGAAGGCAAAGATTGTTGTTGCCGGAGGTGCACAGAGCCTGAAAGACTCAACACTAGGGGAGTTGTTGAAGATCGAGCACGACTAGGGTGTGCAAAGTCTCTGAAGGAGTCAGAGTTGACAAGATCAGGAGGGATAGTCCCTTCGTGATACTGTGGAGATGGACCCAGGAGAAGGTTTGAACAGGAAGGAGATTTAGAGCGGAAGAATTCCTCAAGGAGGAGGAATAGACAGCTAGATCTCGCAGGAGGAGATTCGCAAAGTCCCGCCTACCTTCAGATCTTGGAGAAGTTGCGCGAGATTTAGCCCTTAGGCGCACGAGGAGTCCAAGATCCATCAGAACTTCAGCTCATCGGGATATCAGAGGTTCCGTGGTCGTGCGACTTTTGAAAACCGAAATCGTGAGTTGCGATTTCCCGAAGAGATTTGGACCGTGGATCCCGAGCTAGACACGTTTCTGAAATCCAGAGAAATCGGGGTTCGGCATTCGGGATTTTCCGGTGCCAAAGGATTGCGACCTGTGAAATCGCGATATCGCGAAACCCGATTTCCTGATAAGTCAAAGGGAGATCACGGAGATCAGTATGTGGGTATTAAGGGGTCCCGATAAGGGATCAGAAGAACCTTGAAGTTCTTTAGGCATAGGATAAAGGAAGCTCCTGGTGGGAGTGGACGTGCCCAGGGTGGCGCGTTTGCATCAAGTGGTATTAGAGCGAGAAACTCTCTATGTTTTCTGTAGCAGAAGAGAAGAGAAAATTTCACCATGCCGTCGAGAAGAGGTAGAAAATCACCCAATCCAGAGGGGGAAAGGGAATTGTCTAGAGAAAGAAGTAGCCAAGGACAGAATGTAGAGATGGAGAGGGAAATACGAAATCTTTGTGCCAGAATGGAAGATATGGAAGCAGCGCAAAGACGCATAGGAAATACTGGAGATCTAAGTGACTCCGAAAGAGAAGCTGAAGCTGTACCACAAGGAGAGGTCATAGTAGAGGAGGCATCAACTGAGCGATTGATTAAAGGTATCGCCAGGATGAGTTCAAAGACCAAAATGGACATTCCAGCTTATGAAGGAAGCCTGGATGCAGAAGAGTTGCTGGACTGGATCAGAGCTCTTGATACCTACTTCGATTATGAGGATATCGAAGATGATAAAAAGGTAAGGCATGCTGTCACTAAGTTGAAGGGACATGCATCATTGTGGTGGGACGATCTACAGACAAATAGACGTTCCAAAGGTAAGCAAAAGATTAAAAGTTGGGATAGAATGATTTCTAAGATGAAAGCGAAGTTCATCCCCAGAGATTACCAGATCACTCTGTTCAGACAAATGTAGAACCTGAGACAGAAGTTGATGACGGTGAACGAGTACACCGAAGATTTTTACAAGCTCAATATCAGAGTGGGTCATCGGGAGAGAGATGATGAGAAGGTAGCCAGATACCTGAATGGGTTGAGGTACGATATTCAGGATGAATTAAGCATGGAAACTATCAAAACTATTGAGGATGCTTACCAGATGGCTCTGAAAGCCGAGGAGAAGCTGAGCCGTAAGCAAGGACAGCGAGGATGAGGCAGAAGTCAGCCCAGAGGCAAGGCAGTTGCCTAGGAGAAATTTTAGAAGCCCAAAGAGGAATGGAAAAAACCTCAGGGTAATATTGAGAGAGTTGGAACCTCACAGCAAGGAAAACAATATGCTGAGCCGAGGAGACAGCATACAGAGCAGGGTGGCGGATATGCTGACACAAATACTTTTCCTCGTACCAGAGGTAGAGGAAGAGGCAGAGGAGGAGTCATCACATGTTTTACATGTGGGAAGGATGGACACAAATCCGTTGATTGTCCAGACAGAAAAATGGACAGAGGAGAAGCTCACATCACTGAGGTGCACAGGCGTGATGTTGAGAATGAAGACACCGAAGCAGGAAGGTCGTTGACGGTGCATAAAGTTCTTTTGACACCTGAGAAAGAAGTGGAGGACACAACTCAGAGGACCAGACTATTGAGGACCACATGCAAGACCAAGGGTTGGAAGTGCAAGGTCATTGTGGACAGCGGAAGCACAAATAACCTTGTTTCGACCGAGATGGTAGAAAATCTAGAGCTAGATATGACTGATCACCCGAGTCCATACAAGGTTTCATGGCTACAGAAGGGACATCAGGTGAGTGTCACTAAACAATGTTTAGTTGATTTCAAAATGGGTGAATATAAGGATAAGGTCCTATGTGATGTCATTCCCATGGATGTATGCCATGTATTGCTGTGTAGACCATGGCAATATGACCGAAATGTGGTTCATGATGGGAGAATGAACACATACACTTTGGAGAAAGATGGGAGGATACACAGATTGCTTCCGAAAAAGGACGAGGAGGTGAAGCCGAAAGTAAGAAACACCATACTTCTCATGAGTGAGAAGGAGCTTCTCACAGAGATGGAGAAGACAGAAGATCCACAATTCTTTGTGGTCAGGAAACCGAGAATTGTCCTGACTAGCACAAGAGTGGACGACTTGCCAGAAGAGATTCAGGAACTGCTGCAAGAGTTTGCTGACATCATCGTGGACGAATTACCCCATTCATTGCCACCGATGAGGAGTGTGAGTCATCACATTGATCTCATACCCGGATCCAGTTTGCCGAATAAGGCTACATACAGGTTGACGCCGCAGGAGAATGAGGAGGTCAAAAGACAAGTACAGGAGCTGCTGGATAAAGGACTGGTCAGGGAAAGTCTTAGTCCGTGTGTCGTTCCAATGGTACTAAGTCGAAAGAAGGATGGAGGCTGGAGAATGTGCACTGACTCCAGAGCGATTAACAAAATCACCATCAGATATAGATTTCCACTGCCGAGAATGGATGATCTGATGGATTGCCTGAGTGGGGAAAATCACTTTTCAAAGATTGATCTGAAGAGCGGATATCATCAGATTCACATGAGGGAAGGTGATGAATGGAAGACAACATTCAAAACAAATGAGGGTTTGTATGAATGGCTGGTCATACCGTTTGGTTTGAAAAATGCGTTGAGTACATTCATGAGGCTGATGAATGAAGTCCTAAAGGAATTCATCAGGAAGTTTGTAGTCGTATATCTGGATGATATATTGATCTATAGTAAGACAAAGGCTGAACATTTGGAACATCTGGCCATTGTAATGAGAAAGCTACAGCAGGAGAAGTTGAACCAGAAGCATGAAAAATGGGTAGAGTACATGCATAATTTCACGTTCGTGATCAAACACATTTCAGGAACTGCTAACAAAGTGGCTGATGCTTTGAGCAGAAAATGTTTGTTGCTGCAGGAGTTCCGAGTCAAGACATTGGGTTTTGAGAATCTGAAGGACATGTACACCGAAGATGCAGACTTCGGGGAAGCACATGAAGCAGCTGCGAATCCCGTTCTTAGAGATCGGAGCCCATGGATAGACTACATGATCCAAGAGGGATTGTTATTCAGAGGCAATCAACTGTGTATTCCAGATTGCTCCATGAGGGAGAATCTGCTAAAGGAAAAACACAGCGGGGGCTTAGCAGGTCACTTTGGTCATGATAAAACATTTGCAAAGCTGAGAGAATCGTATTTTTGGCTAGGCATGCGAGCAGATGTCAAGAGGTTTGTTGACAGCTGTCGAATTTGTCAACATTCGAAGGGCCGGAAGCAGAATGCCAGTTTTTATCAGCCATTACCCATACCTGAGAGGCCATGGGAGGTGATCAGTATGGATTTTGTATTAGGTTTTCCGAGGACCCAAAGAGGGATTGATTCCATATTTGTGGTGGTGTACAGGTTCTCGAAGATGGCACATTTTATTCTGTGTCAGAAGACTAGCGATGCGACTCACATCACAAACTTGTTTTTCAAAGAGGTTGTTAGACTTCATGGATTGCCGAGAAGCCTAGTCTCGGACAGGGACACCAAATTCATAGGTCATTTTTGGAGGACACTATGGAAGAATCTGGGAACAAATTTGGATTTTAGTTCAGCTTACCATCCACAAACAGACGGACAGACCGAGGTGGTCAATAGGAGCTTAGGAGACTTGTTGAGAAGCCTGGTGACAGAGCATCATGGCAGCTGGGACAACATATTTCCATAGGCAGAGTTTGCGAATAATGATTCACTGAATCGGAGTACAGGTAAGAGTCCATTTCAGATTGTGTATGGGACACAATCGAGGGGAGTTTCTGAACTCAGGGAGTCAGAACAGACCGCGATTAGCAGTGCAAGTGCAGAAGAGTTCGCTGAAGCGATGAACGAACTTCACAGCAAGGTGAAGCAGCGACTACAAGATTCAAATTGGGAGTATAAGCGGAGAGCAGATCGGCATCAGAGGCAACTTCAGTTCGAATTTGGCGATCTGGTTCTGGCACATCTGAGGAGAGAAAGGTTCCCAAGGGGAACATACAACAAATTAAAAATGAAAAAGATTGGGCCATGCAGAGTCCTGAGGAGATTTGGAGAAAATGCTTATGAAATTGAGTTGCCGGATGGCATCGGGATATCTCCGATATTTAATGTTTCGGATTTATACCCATACAGGGCTGGAGAAGCAGAGGCTAGAACTGAAGAACTAGTGATCCAATGGTAGAAGCAATTACCAGTTGCAGAGAAGCAGCAGATGGAGTGAATACTAGACAAGCGAGTGGAAAAGAAGACCAGGCGAAAGCAGTATTTTGAATATCTGGTCAAGTGGAAGAATCACCCAGTGGAGGATGCTAGCTGGGAGACTGAAGCAATGATATAGAAGCATGGACAGACCGTGCAGGAGCTCATGGACAGGAGCCCATGAAAATTTTCAAGCCGAGGAGTATGATGCAGGATCATCGCTCACTCATCAAGCGAGCCAAAACATTGAGAGGAAACAACTGGACAACGACAACATGCATTTTGAAATACTTTGGAAGTATTGTGTCGTCCTGTAAATGAATTCATTTATAAAGAAGCACACTTGTATTGTAAAGGGGACCTTGAGCCTTTAATCTCTCGTCCTTAGTAGGTAGGAAGGCATTTAATAGATTTAATGCAGGTAGATAGATGTTTAAGTCTAGATTAGACAGTTTCAGTTTCGAGAAGGAAAATGGATATAGACACCCTCCTTTGTTCATTGTAACATTATTCAAATTCAAGCATTCAGGAGCAAGGAGAGAGAGAAAGTGGAGAATTTGTGAAGAACACCCATGTATAGATGTTTTTGAATTAATAGAAGAGAGTCTTTGATTCAATTTCATGGTTGGTGTTGTTTCTCTATGTATGATGTTTATGTGTTCATGAATGTTTGTTTTCTGGTCATGCATTTGCTTTGAATATGTTGTGCATATGATTTCAT
>ML853458.1:17484-36362 GCA_009831015.1 Picea engelmannii
TGGAATGTGGCTCCATCATTTTTAAGGCCAAAAGGCATCTTACGATAGGCGAATGTACCCCACGGACAAATGAATGCCATTTTTTGTTGGTCTTCAGGTTTGATTTGGATTTGATTATATCCTGAAAAACCATCCATGAACGAAAAGGCTTCACAACCGACACATTCATCAATGATTTGGTCAATGAATGGTGTTGGAAAATTATCTTTTGGACATGCCTTGCTCAAATCACGGAAATCGGTACATACACGAATCGTGCCTTATTTTTTATTGACCGGCACGGGGTTTGACACCCATTGGGTCAAATGAATAGGATAAATGAAACCTGCCTTGAGCAATTTCTCAACCTCAATCTTGATGGCTGCTGCTTTCTTAGGATTGATTGGATGAAGTTTTTGTCGAACAGGCTTGGCATCAGGATACGTCATGATTTCATGTTCAACTATTTTCGGATCGATACCTAGCATTTCCTCATAAGACCAGGAAAAAACGTCGCGGAATTCTTTGAAAAGATCCATGTAAATGTGAATCTCTTCGGGGGAGAAATCCGCTCCAACGAAGACATTCTCGATGATGCCAGGGTTTCAGGAGATGTTGATAGGTATAGTTGCAGCAATAGTCACCATATTTCCCTCAGCATAAATTTCCTGTGTAGCTAAGAGATTAATAGGACATGGTTGATCTCCCGTCATGGTGATAGTGAATTCTCCTGCCTCGATTCGTCTTAACTCTGGGAGGAAATATGATTTGTGATGAAGATCTTCCCAAGGTTTGTCCGGACTAGTCATTGCTTTGATTACTGCTTTGTCAGAAGGCAAGACTAAGTCTAACGAATCGATGTTGGCGAGAGAACTCTGAGCCCAGATAGGCTCTAGAAGTGGATCCAACTCTTGTGCGGGAGTTGGATCAGGGTTAGCTGAAGCTTGCTGGACTAAAGAGTACGCTACTTCAGCGGCCGGCAAGGGCATGGACATGCCGGGGTGCCCTGTCTCATCCATCGTGGCTGATGGGGAAGGAAGAATCCAAGGATCCTCAAAGTAAGTCGTGCGGAACGACGAAACTTGAAAAATCTCAACCTTATGGTGATCAGATATAAACTTGATGTCATTGTGAGGAGGTGGGTAATTGAAGGTACCCATCAAAGATGGGCACAAACTGACTCCTACATTAACGACACCTGGTTGAGTATTATCAATCATGGGGATTGTGGATGCCCCCAAAGTTGGGTCAGGTATAGAGAAGGACAATTGATCGATGGTCACTATCCGGCCTTCGTGTGGAAACAATAAGACTCAAAAAACTATAGCAATCACAGCTTGCATAGCATAAGTCAAACTCCAAACTAACAAGAGGTTATAGTTGAGGGGAGCATCGACTACCTCTACCTCGACACACACGGTCTTCCTTCCTAACTACACAGGGAAAGAAGAAATGATGCCATCTGGTCGGAAAGAACGACCGTCGAACGCAGTGAGGAGAGTAGGTGATGGAGACAAAGTAGGCTAGCCAATGGCCATCCAACATGCTAATGACATAACGCATGTCGAGGCACCCTCGTCGACCACTGTGCGAAAGATATTTCATGTAAAAGTTTTCGTGGGATGAGCCACTACTATCTGAAACGCTACGTGGTAAGGCAGACGAGGTTGTAAGTCAGTTGTATATAACATGATGGTACCCAGGTTACAAGTCTTAGTAGAGCCTAAAGTAGTTAACAAAGCTTTCCTCTAAGTAGGGCATCTTTGAAGGACTTCCAAAGCAGACATCGCACAAGGGGTTTGTGATAAATCCTCCACCATAGAGTAATTCTGGGAGGCCCTTGCGTTTGGGTTGTGAGAAGCTTTCCTAAATGCACCCTTTGGAATGCGTGTCATTGTTTCTCCCAACATCTTCTTGATCTGTAGAGGAAGAGATGGGAGTTCAGCTTCTTTACCCTTCTTAGAGGCACTTGGTTTACTATAGTCGTGCTCTCTAGTCATTATGAAAGCATCACCCCTAACCATATATACGTTCATGGATGAGGGATTGTTTGGAGGAGGGCAGGTTTCTTGACTGCCCCCTTCGGCACTTGTGGAGGCTTGAGTTAAATTTTTCCCATGCTGAAAGGGATTAGTCAACACGACTTGTTGTTGCTGTGTGACAAACTTTTGGGCCTCTGCAAGTCGAGGACAAAGATGGGTCGAGTGGTATTCCGCACACAAGTTGCATGGATACCTCACCTTTTGTTTTTCCGTGGTGCCCTCGCCAACATTATCAATGGGGTTTTTCTCCCCCTTACCCTTATTTCGTTGTTTTTTCTTCCCTTCAGGCTATTGGGTGGCCTTTGGGTTAGTCGACTACATGGAGTGTACTTCCGACGTTTGGGTAGGAGGAGCAGCCAAAGCAGTAGTCTGGCTGGTCACTGAGTGTTGGATAGATAACTATTGCAATTGCTTTGTCAATTGCTCAGCAGGCTTGGTTTGTGATAAACCAACAATACCATCGGCATGTGGTCCAACTCTCTGTCTAGTTTTATCTAGTATCGATCGTGGTGCATCCAACAGGATGTTGTATAATAAACCAGACTGAGAATAAATGAGCTCAAACTGTTGAGCCCTCATGATGGCATCTTCTTCGGAGAAAACCCCAGAAGTTGTGATGTCTTTGGATAATTGTGGGACCAGAGACTTAAGGAACCCCTCAAGCAGGAATGTTGGTGGGACTGGTACTTTAATTAGACTCTTCCGGCATCTCCACTCTCGGATATGATCAGGTATATGGTCCACTGTTGTCTGTTCAAAATTGGTGAGAAACTCTGTGCCAACATTGTATCTCACAGGTAACTAGAAATGGTTAAGGAAGGCCATCACCAGTTCGCCAAAGGAAGAGTATCTTGAGCAATCAAGCTCGATGTACCATTTCGTGGCACTCGCGATAAGAGTGTGTTGAAACAATCGTAGTTGTACAGAGTCATCTTTCAATGAGTTAGATGAACACCAAAGATGGAAGGTAGTCACATGATCACCTGGATCCTCGTTAGGCTTGGCCTCGAAATTCAGAATGTCCGAAGGAAACTTCGTTGGCATAGGAGGCCAACGTGGATTGTGACAAATAGGATCATTTAACAACCTTGTCAAATCTGGCAAGTGTAACGTCGCCAGGAATGGTAGTTTGGGTTGCTGCTGATAACCTAGGAAAAAGGGTCCTGGAGTTTCACTGGCACCAGGTTGCCAGGAAATGTTTGGCTGCTGGCCCGGATTCTGGTAGAAACCATGGCCCTGACGAGCATAAGGATTTTTCATCTATGGAGACATCATCGGATGATTCCCCATAAAGGACATAGGATGTTGGGCGTTCATTGTGTTTGAAGGACTTTGGGAAGGATTACCCCATGCCGGTCCTAATGGAAGAGGCATAGTAGTCTGTCCAGGGTTCCATTGACTGTGGAAATAATTACCCTAGAATGAAATTCCATAGGAGGGAACGGATCCTTGTCCTGAGTTCCAAGGTCCTGCTGTATGTGCCCCCGACGCAGAAATAGTACCCTGCGCCAGAGTAGACTATCCAAAAATGGGAGTGCCCCCAGACGGGAAAGTGGTGGATGCGAAAGTGTTGTTACCAAATGTCCCATTCGAAACAAACGCTGATGAATCTACTGGCATAGTTTGCGTAGGTGTTCCTTGACTCCTGACTCCAAATAAACTAGTGTGTGAAGGCTGCCTGACAGACTGTTGATGCAGACCACCAAGTGAAGGGGACGAAGGAGAGATATGACCTCCAGCGTAAGGAAAGGAATTAAAATGGATAGAAGTGCCCCCAATTTGACCTTGCAGAGGAGTGTTAGAGCTCCCTTCCCCCAAGCCCAAAGTCTATAAAGTGGAGTAAGTGAGTGCAGGACTTGTACCTGAACTAGGCATACCATATGAAAATGGAGAGCCTGTTGCAGTAGGTGTGAAGGGAGTTGTGGCCACCGCGATAGACGGGATCGGTCCACTGTGCGACGTAGTTGCGGCCGAGACCATGGTGGCTCGGACTGATGACAACAATTTAGGAGATGCTTCTCCTATGGTAGCAACTGTGGTGGGAATGGAAGAATTCCCAGAAGAAGTAACAACGTTTTTTTTCATAGCTGTGTGAGGCACTGACAGGCTTTCGTAAAATTGGATTGATATAATAATCGTTGGACAAGTATCAGTGTTTGGGGTTTCAACCGAGCCAATATTGGTGTTTGATTCCTCTGGGAGTTGTTCGGGCACAATGGTTTGTAACTCGGTCACTTCAAAAGACCCTTGTTGGTCTAGCTTCCACCTCAATGGTGGCGGGGGTGGCTCTAGTATAACCGGCGGGAGGCCCTGAAGCCTTCATGACTGGTGGAGCTCAGGATCCTCCACTGTTTGAGAAGATCCAAGACACGCTAAGGTATTATACATGTTCAAATAGTAACACACACTAAAAAAGGAAGCCCCTAAGTGATAAGACAAGAAAACTCTAAACTAGTTGGAAGAACAGTTACAACAACCAACACTAGAGCAACTTACCAGTGCAAGTGCAACTCAAGCACAGAAACACCCTCCGGGTATACTTTGCAAAGCGTGGCCTGATGTCTATCCTAGGTACCGTGGTATACCCCCACAGTCACCTGTGTATGTCCCTAAAAAGATTGGCAACTAGGTTGCCAGCACGCGAACAATCACTAGGCGTGTAAAGTCGAAAGTCAGGTAGACCACAATGAGCAGGGTATCAAGCCCGAATCCTGTCAAGGGTATCGAGAGAAAATGGTCCAGAAGACAAATGAGGACCTCGAATGGATTCGATACCAACGAAGCCTCGTGAAAAATGCAAACAATGGAATCCCAAAACAAGTCCTCGATATGTGTTCTCCACTATGCTTGGTCCGGCTTTGGAGGGGTTATCTCCGCTACCTTTCCGCACGCGACCTCGTGTTTATCCCCTGTGTTAGAGGGGGCTCCCAGAAAAATTCCATGAAACTAGACTTCTACACTCCCTATCATAGACTCTAATGTTTGGTTTTGAATGGCCTTGGAGAGTTTCCTCTCCAACCTAATCCAAGGCCCTAGTCCTGAACTAGTTTGTGAACCCTACAAACAAAAAGTCTAATAGTTTTTAAATTATTGTTGCTTTTAAGGATTTTTCTTATGTAAAAGGGTATGGAGGTGAAACTGATGGTTTGTAAAGACGAAAGCAAAAATGAATGAAAAAAGAAACTGGAAACAAAAGACTTTTACTAAATGCAAAATTTTCAGCAACTTTTCACAAAGAAAGATTTCTTTTTCTTTTCAATTTTTCTAAGATTTTATGCAGCAAAAATAAAGAAATTTTACTCGACTACGAGCTACTTATGCTCTAAATGCCCTTCAAAAACTTACGAAATAAAGACTTCTCCCCAGCTAATGATGTAGAAACACACTCTTCAAACAAAGAAGAAAATGCAAAGGGATTTTGTTTTTTTTTGTTTCAGTGCTAAATAAAGCAACCAAGGGAAAATACCAAGAAAGACAAATTCTGGCTTAAAGCGCAGATCGCAAAGAATCAGAGAAAAGACACACAATGCAATAAAGAAAACAGAGACTCTTAAGCTTGCCTAAAAATCATAAAGAAAAGTATATATATATATATATATATATATATATATATATATATATATATATATATATATTTTTATTTTCTGTTCAACTATCAACTAAGAAAAAGCAGGCTAAGGGTAAGATGACCTAACCTACTGACTGTTCAACCCTAGACTCAAACAGCTGAGCGGAATACTTCTCCTCAAATGAGGGGATGACTGCCCCACCTTTACCAAAAAGTAGCCTGTCAAGCACGCTTATGTCACTAAAACAACACGCGTGCGAACGCGTGCTGAGATGAAACAAGATGCGTGTACACGTAGGATGACCTTGTACAGGCCACGTATATGTATAACTCCTAAGACAAAGATAAAAAACAGGCAGTCCAGACCAGGAAGAGGCCTCTGGTATTGATGACCAGGGTCCCTTGAAGGCTTGTATGCTTTTTCTAAAAGTAAAGAAAAATAATTGCAAGGAATAACAAGACACAAAAATGAAAACTGATATAGGACCGTGAACCAACAAGACTCAGACAGGACTCCAGAAAACCCCCTGAGAATGTATAATTCTGACAGGGAAGAGGAGGAATGCCTCTTAAAGTTCTCTGAACTCCTACACGCTACTGAAACCTCTACAGCTAGCGTTCACATGCAGGCTGTAAGAGGTTAGGGCGTGGGTACACACGTGCAGGCCTTCTGCAGAATGCATGTACCTCTGTGTGTCTTGATAATTACTATCAAGCAACAGTCAAGGAAAAACTGGTATAAAGAACTAGGCTCCCTGCTAGCTCAGAACTAACAGAGAACAGACAGGCAAAGAAACAGAAAATCTGATCCTTTAAACTACCCAAAAACTCAACTAAATCTGAAAACCCTAAAGAGTATCTCCCCTAGTATGGTTGCCAATTCTGTTGTTGGGAAAAATACCCTACGGACTAGCAAACTACGGTCAAACTTGCATGCAGATTTTGACCGTAAAGAAATTACTTTTTAACCTACCACCCAAAACTTAAACCCCTCTTTCACGATACATGCCTGGAAAGGAACTACTAACCTTGTTACTGATGTTTGGTGTAGATCCTCCGTTGCGCTTTTGCCCGCTTTCTTGCACTGCTCCTTCCAAAGATAACCTGCAACCAAGACAAACAACTATGCATGCATGCTACTTTTCTACTTGAGGGTTAGAAATTAAGCATAAATTAAACAAACCATAGATAACTCATGCATTGGGACGGGAAAAGTATTCTTTTATTATTTGAAAAATGAATCAACTTACAATCAAAGTCAATACCGACCACTGCTCCTTGATCCTGATCCTAGGCTTCTCCTCTTTTGTCCTCCAACTGCTTTGTGTTAATTCTCCTTTGGCTTGAGGAAAGGCTAAAGGGTTGGGACAATGGATTCGGCAAATGGGAAGAGTTTCTTCGCTATATTTTTCCTCCCTCCAAATGGTACCCCTACCCCTTCTTTTATAGGCTAGAAGGAGCTAGGGTTTTGGACGAACCCTCGGCCATGCATGGCCGGGAGTTTCAGTTAACTGACCCATATATTTTTGTTCCGTCGGCAACTTTCCTCTTTTCGTGCTTTGTTAGGTACATGCGGGCTGTAGTGAGACAGTCAGCGTGCACACGCGTGCAGTAATGGGTTAGGGCACGTGGGCCTTGACACAAGAGGATTTCCAAGGAGTTTGTTCAGCAGATGTTTTGGCAATGAAGGGATATGAGTTGGCTTGATGCTAGGTAAGCATGTGTGGTGAAATTTAGGGTTATAACACTGAGGTACATGTGAGACACTTTCCTCGAACTGGACACTACGCTCAATGATGAGTCGGTTCGAGGAAAGATCAATAAGCTGATATCCCTTCACACCATCGGGGTATCCAACAAAGATGTACTCAGTGCTCTGTGGATCAAGTACCTTCCTCTTTTTAGAGGGAATGTAGGCCCATGCACGAGAACCAAAAATGTGAAAGTGGGTCACTTCTGGTTTGAGTCCGTTCCAAGCCTCGTAGGGGGTCTTATCCTTGATAGATCTATGGGGAGATATGTTTTGGATGTATGTTGCACAGTTAATTGCTTCGGCCCATAGTCCCTGTGGTAGTGACTTTGCATGGAACATGGAAGATGCCATCTCCTTTAGAGATCGATTTTTCTGCTCAACAACTCTATTTTGTTGTGGAGTGTAGGGAACTGTATGCTGCAACTGAATTCCTACCTCATGGAAAAGATTGTTGATCTCATGATTCACATACTCTCTCTCGTTATCAGTTTGGAGGACTTTGAACTTCTTTCTGGATTGTGTCTCAACCAAAGCTTTGAAATCTTTGAGGTGTTGAAAGACCTTAGATTTTTTCCTGAGAAAGTAGATCCAAGTAAAATGTGAGAAATCATCAACAAAAATGAGAACAAAGCTCACTTTTCTGATGGATGGATGTGGAAAATGACCCATAAGGTCACTGTGGATCAGATCTAAAGGTGTGGAAGCTCGCTGAGACTTTCCTTTGTTAAATTTCTCTTCAGGGTGTTTTTCAAGAACACATCCCTCACATACTCCCTTGAAGAAATGGATGTATGGTAGACCATCAACTAATCTATGCTTGCTAATTTTTTGCATGTATATGAAATTCAAATGTCCAAACCTTTCATACGGTATCCTACTACTTTCATCAACATGAGTAAGTAGTAAAGCAGAATCAGGTTCAATGAATTTAGAAAATGTATACAATCTAGATCGATGATTTACCTCACTGGTAGCAGCCTTGGATTTGGTTTGCATGTCATAGATGTCCATGAAATTTGGTGTGAATATGAATTTCTTTCCAATGCTAAAATTCATCATTTGATACACAGAGAGAAGGTTGACATAAATCTTTGGAACATGCAACACATTCTCGAAGCTTTCGTTGGTGAGTTCAATCCTTCCTTTGTTGGCGACTTTGACAGAAGAGTTGCCCCCCATCAAAATAGGAGGACCTTTGCATGCATCCAAAGAAGAATAGAATGCTTCTGAGGTATCCATGTGATGTGATGCTCCTGAATCTATGATCCAAGCATCAGGAGAGGAGTTGATTGCAATCAAGGCATGGCTAGAATTGCCTTTCTTGGAATTTAGATCTTATGGATTCTTCTTCTTTGCGCCCTCAGGGATGTGATCTCCAAGGTTGTTTTGCTGAAGTATCTGAGACATAAAATATATTTGATTTTGCATGCATGTAGATTCCGAATGGAATCCTTTATGACCGTACGTACATTTCTCTCCTTTTCTTCCCTTTTCTCCTTTGGATCCGGAGGCATCGGTGAAGGGTTTTGTGTACACTTCCTTCTTCGTATGTACATGATATTTCCACTTATATTTATCTTTATATTTATGATATTTGCGGCTTCCATCATGCACAGTGAGTGCATGTGCCCTTGGGCCTTTGATTCCACCCATGTTGATGAGCTTGGTTTTCTCTTGTGTCAGGGATTCGATAAAGTCCTCAAGAGAAGGAATCTTCCAGGTGGCTCCAGAGGAAAATATGACAAGATGGAATGTAGATACGAATATTAAGAATTCAGGAACAAGCTTGGAGAGAATGGTGAGAACCATTTGTTTCTCCTCCTTCTATTTATCAACCCCACAAACTTTGAGTTGCGACAGTAAATCCTTGAATTTTGTAAAGAAATCTTGGATATTATCGAAGCTTTTTGGATCCAACATGAGCAGATCCACCTCTAGCATGTGTCCCCTCATCTCATCCTATTTTCCAAAGAGCCCTTCCAAGATGGTCCAGGATTCATTGGGAGTCTTACAGGAAGATATATGAAAAAGGAGATCGGGAGAAATAAGACTCCAAATTGTTCCGAGTGCCTCCTCCATGTGATTTAAGTACTTGGATTTTTCAATGGATGATGTCGGCTCTATATGTATATTCATGGTTAACCTATACAACCCTATGTATCAGAGATGTATGGATATTTTATCCTTCCATGCAAAATAGTTGTAAGGTGTAAGAATGAATTCTTTTTGGAATTCCATCTTTCCATTGTCTTCAATCTTTTGTACCTGCAAAACATTTTGGTGTATCTTTTGCTTAGCATTCCATCAGCTATGATACCATGTAAATGTGTTGAACTTCACAGAATAGATCTAGCTAAAAAATGATAAACACATTTGCAGAGAGAATTGGAAAAAGAAGAGAAGGAGAGAAAAGAATGGAAATAATTCTCATTAACCGTTGTGAATAATGAATAATTTACACATGATATACTCTGTATAACTCAATGAGTTCGACTTGAGGTGAAAAAAGTCACCATAGTGGTGTTCTAGAGTGATTTGGACACACACCAATAGTTACGAGAGTGAACTTCCAACTATTCCAGTCTCTCAGGCAGTTACGAGAGTGAACTGCCACTTAGTTGAGTTAACTAGTCAACTAGTATTCAGTTAACTAACTGAACAGAAAGTAGTGAGGAGTCAACTCAAGGAATCAAGGATAATGTGCCACTTTGGTGATGATACCAAGGAAAGGTTGAATTTTCATGGTGATAATCCCAATGCAACATCTAAAGTCAACTCAACTAGTCAAACTGAAGTGTGAACTGAAAGAGAATATTCTCCAGGTGGAATATTACCTCCTAAAAGATAGGAGACTGGATAATGACTAATTAAGACTAATAAACACTAAAAAAATTAGGAAAAAGAAATCCTAGGTGTGTGTGAAGTAACTCCAACAAAAACTACTCACAAAGCAACAGATGTTGCTGATATTTTCATGAAGGAAGTGGCACAATTGCACGAAATTCTTAAAACAATTGTGTCTGACAGAGATCCAAAATTCACCTCGAATTTATAGAAAGGATTGTTGAAAAGATTTGGAACGAATCCAAACTTTAGTACAAATTATCATCCTGAGTTTGATGGACAGACAGAAAGAGTGAATAGGTTGATAGAAGATATGTTGAGAATGTATGTGATGGAAAAACCATCGAAATGGGAAGACTACCTACCCTTGGTAGAAGTCGCTTACAATAATGGGTATCAGGCATCATTGAAAATGAGCCCATTTGAATCACTTTACGATAGAAGGTGCAATACTCTAGTAAGCTGGGATAATCCAGCTGATAGAACAGTAGTCGGGCCAGAGTTGATCAAGGAGATGGAGGACCAAATGTTAAAAATTAAGTAGAATTTGAAAGCTGCCCAAGACAGACATAAAAGTTACGATGATAAGAAAAGAATCCACAGAGAATTCAAAGTGGGTGATTATGTTTTCCTAAAAGTGAAAGATAACAGGAGTTCCCTGAAGTTGGGAAGTTGCGCCAAGTTAGCAACCATATTTTGTGGGCCAATTGAAATCCTAGAAAGGATTGGTCATGTTGCTTATATGATTGCATTTCCTGCATCTATGTCTGTTCATAATGTCTTCCATGTATAATTTCTAAAGGAATAAATAACCGATGCTAATCATGTTATTGATTGGAATTTTATTCAGGTGGAGCAAGAAGGCGCTTTCCAAGTGCATTTGGTGTGCATTCTGGATCGAAAAATCAAACAACTCCAGAATTGAGCCATAGGGATTGTAAAGGTCTAATGGACCTGGTAAGGACTTGAAGACGCTACTTGGGAGCATGAGGATGCAATGTAGGCAGAGTACCAGTTAGGGTAAGGGAGGGCCAAAAGTCAAGGAATATTATATTAATATTTCCTAAAACATAAAGTATAGATAATTAGTTTATCCTAAGTTCTAAAGTTGGGGATAAGTGGACAAAAGTAACTTCCGATATGACAAGTGTCAAGTTGGGTATGTTACACATAAAAAATACTCACTTTGATAGTGTCGCAAGTGTCGTCATTACAAAGGTTGCAAGTGTCGCATTTTTCTCACAAGTGTCGCAAGTGTCAGGGAAGCATACTGTCATGATGCCTATGTCGTGCCTATAATGACATGAGAAGGACACTTGAAACACCTAAAACATTTTATTTGGAAGAGGAGAAATGAGTCAGTAGGATTATAAACCTTTTTCCATCTGAAAGCACCTCAAAAACTAAGTTTTGGAGGAGAGCGCTCTCCTATGCCTCTTCTGGGAGCGCTGACGCTCCCCCTTACACTGTCTAAAAGCATTATAAAGATCCTTTGGCCCTTTTGAGGGAGTGTTGGTTTCTTTAGGAGCGTTGTCGCCCCCCTTAAGCCTACTGGGGAGCACTACAACACTCTGATGGTCCTTTTGAGGGAGCGCTACCTATTCTGGGTAGTAGTTAAGTTGTTGAGATGAATGGGGGAAGGATCCTTTGATTCTTGGAAGGCAGTTGGATTTGAATCCCTAGTCTAGCCATGATCTTAGGGTAGATCCTCAGCTGAAGGAGGAAAATCCTCAACTTCCCCAAGGATATCTCAAGTGGTTAAAGCCTCTCCAAGGCTATATAAGCAAGCTTTCTAATTGTGAAAGAGGACTGAAAAAGGAGAATCACACCAAACTTCAGATCTTATAAGTGGTGCTGGAACAGAGATATTTTGGAGGTAAGAGACCTATGATCTCATAGGGTGCAATCAGTGAATCCATCATCATTTAGATCGTGGATCTTTTGAGCAAGGGGTAGACAAGGAGGACTTGACGAAACTGCAAAAATTCATCTATGGTTGTAAGCAATGTTTTGTCCTCATTAATATAATTTGCTTGGCCTATTTCTTTCTAATTCATGTTCAATATCACATGAATTTTTCTCTTTAGTAGATAGACCTATTTATGACTAATCTTGATAGACTAGGAATTAGTCGTACTTTGTTTGTCTATAGGGCTTATCGAGGAGCGAAAGATTGGAGCTCAACTCGGAGCGTGCAAGGACAAACATCGGTAAAAGGTACTTCTTTTATCCTTCGTCCTCATACACTAGTCCACCTAGATATAAAAGGAAGTCAGTGACCATGATAAGCACTTTCTGTCTTAGATTTAAGAGGCTAACTCTTTAAGGTGATCTACCTGTCCGCAGGGAGATTTTCCTTCAACAGAAATTGGCGACTCCACTGGGGAATCGAATCAAAACTTTTGGTTTTGATTTTTCCTCATAAGGCCTTGTCTTTCCCTTTGTTATTTTATTATACCTTGTTCACCCCTTCATATCTGATTGCACTTGCTAATTGACTCTTTACCCCATCACACTCAGCTTGCATGTCAAAATTTGATCAAAATTTTGGGTTTTTGGACAGTTTTATGAGTTTTTTGAGCCTGGCACCCCCCTGCCCATGTTAGCTGAGAAACAAGACTCCTTTAAGCTACTGGACAAAGATTTATAATGCCATGGTGTCCCTTATACCAGAGCGCCATCCCTTTTTTGCCCAAAATCTATTCAAAATTTACAATTTTTGAAGGTCCAAACCCTGTTTTCTCACTTGTTGGGCTACTTTGTGATTCAATGATTCTTCTTTTGACCTTTGAAATGCTTCCTCCTGAGAAGTAAACACCCTTTTTTTCAAATTTTATGCCCTTCTCCCTTATTTTTTGAGTTTTTTACTGTTGAGAGCTTGAAATCAACCCATTTTTTTTTCTCTCCTATCCGACTGAGCGAGAACTCTAGTGAAGGACATATGAACTCTGTGACTCTTCTCACTTGATTTTTGAGGTCATTGTTCTTCAAACACTTCATTTTTGTGTGAATTGTTTGATTTTTCATTGTTATCTTTTGTCTTCTGTTTGCTTCTTGTTTCAATCACAGCAAGAGGGTGTCTGTTGTGTATGTGAAATCTGATCATGCTTGTCTGAATCTCCTTAATCTGAAAAGGTAGTTGATAGGAGAAGTTTTTGAAATGAATTAGTTATCATTTGCATACAAACAAAAAGACACATATTAGTGCTTGATTTTCATATTATAAGGCATTTTTGAAAATGTTTTAGCATTACATTGGATTCGATTAAGAACCAATTGTTTGAGGACTTTTCATATTAATGTTTGGAAGTGAAAACGAATCCTTCTCTTTCCCTTAAATAGGTGTTCATCGAAAAGAAACGATTGCTTATCATATTCTATGCATCTTTTTGGGCATTGATTCATCATTCCATTAGTTTCACTTTCGTACACCCTTTGAGTAAAGAACAACTATAAAATGAACGCTAATTAAAAATTATCTAGAAAATTTTGTTTTTAGGATCTTCCACCAAAAATAGACTAGGGTTAGCACTTTGGATTAGGCTGTGAGTACAACTCTCCAAAGTTTTGAAAACAAACATTAGCATCCTGAGTTAGGGAGAGTAAAATCCAATTGTCGTATTGTTTTTCTGGGATCCCCCTCTCACACAGGGGTTACGCACGAGGTCGCATTCAGGTGAGTTATGGAGATTATCCCTCTGTGGTTCAGCTATTTGTAGTGGTCGGATCGTATATTGGGGGTCACTTGGAGGTATACCCACGATTATGTGTGGGACACTTTAGGTTTGATTTCAGACTTGTTATCCTACCCATATGTTCTAGATCGGATTGTCAACTGTACCCACCCAGGGACTCACTACGAATTGGTATCCTTAGTGGCCATAATCTTTAGGGTCTTACACAAGGTGACAGTGAAGAGAAGTCTCACTGTACCTGGAACAGACATTGGTCAAACTCACTCGGGCTCCTTGGAGGGTAAGTCAATAATTACTACGTGGAAGCTTGCACCAAGGCGTAAGTCTGTTAAGAAGGTCACCATTGTAACTGTTCCACCATATCCCTGCCCCTTCTCGACTTGATCACGCGACGTTGGATTTCATCACCAACTAGTACGATCATCGAGAGAAGTTTTGTCTGCTTGGTTGATTCCTAGATTTCTTAGCGCATGCTATTTCTTTTTGTTAGTTGGCCCTATATTTTTAGTGCAATCTGTTATTCTCCACAATTGAGCCTGTAGACGATAAAGGTCTTCACTGATCACATAGGATGCAAGGGCTGCCTCCAGAAGGCTATCAACCCTTACCTTCTAACCCTCTAGAAGACAACTACCGTAGAGAGGTAGAAAATCCATCTGAAGCCAGAAGTGCTATTGCTCCCCCGTTAGATAACCCAGAAGATGATTTGGGCACGGTTGAAAATCCCACCACACCTGTGTCGGTAACTCCTCTCGAACCACTTTTGGTTCGTTTAGACTACCTTGGGAACGTCATAGACGAAGAAGTCCCACGATTACCGTAGAGGATCTTTACCGAAACATATATGGGATCCACATAACCACTCTTTGGTGATGAGTATAGGACTCATGTTCATCCTAGCACCACAGTAGCAACCAATCCGACACCTGCTCGTTTTGTATGGAGGACTTCATCGGGATGCGATCTCTATGAGCATTTCAAATTTATTCGACAACCCTTTCCTCCTCATGATCCTCTTGGTGAACCAAGACCATCCGGTCAAACCACAAATCAACCAGTTGATCAAGTTATTCACCCTACTACTACACCAACACAAGTCCATCCTAATGTTGGACTCATCACCTCTACTCATCCCCAAAGCGCTTCAATCTCTACCTCTATTTCTTTGAGTTTTTACTCTACAATGCCACATGTTCCACACGATCCTACTGGGACATATTCTCACTCAAGAATGCAGACCCCTGCTGGACAAACACAACCAACTGGAGGGAAACCACCATCCAACATACCTTTCCCTCCTAGAGGACTACCTTTCCATGGCGGGCCTGCCCCTCCCGGGGGACAACCCCCTGTTCATGCTCCTCCTGGAGGACAACCTCCATTTTCCAGTCAAACCCAGGTCATACATCCACCGTTGGTAGGGGGGAAACCCTCATTTGTTGGAAACCCCTCACAATCCTAAGGAGCATCCTTAGGAGGCACTTTTACTCAACCCCACATTGGGGGGCACTTGTATAATAACCCACTAGGGGGAGTATCCAATCCTGTTCCTCCCAGAACATCTTACGGGCAATCTTATCCAGGCAGTATCCAAAATACCACCTGGAGTTCTCCGGGACCACAGTCTTTTCCTCCTCATGGGCCTCATGTGTATCTGCCTCCAGGATCTACTCCTTACCATTCTCAAGGCCAAAATGTTTATCCTCCCCACAGGAAAATAAATCACCCAACCTATAATGTTCATAACCCACCGGGTTATGCCCATGTTTCTCATGCACCATCGAATCCTACTTATCCTAGCCAGCAACAACCGTATGTAGGAGGACCTACTGGTTACAACTATCCATCGAACCTAGTCTATGGTCCTACTAGTGTTCTAATGTCGCACCAGTATCATTCACACATTAACCGACAGCTACCTTTCCTTGCAAATTTGGATCTCCCAGACTTGTCTTGGTTAACTAATGATCCTATTTCTCATTCACCGGTTTGGCCAGTCATTCCAGCTAAACTTTCTTCTGATATTCTGAAATTTGATGGAAACCCTGGCGAAGATCCAAACAATCATCTGATGAATTTCCATTTGTGGTGTTCATCAAACTCCCTCATGGATGATTCTATATGTTTGCGTCTTTTCTAGCGGACACTTACCGGTTCGGCAACAAAGTGGTATATCGAAGTACCATGTGCTTCTTTTCATGACTTCAATTCCCTTGCCATCTCTTTCCTCACGCACTTTCAACTGCCTATTCGCTACGAGACAGGTACTAAACTCTTGACCTCCCTTCATCAAACTAACTCTGTGCATATCTCTGACCATATTTATGAGTGGAGGCGATGACGAAGGATGATCAAGGAAATCATTCCTGACATGCTCTTGGTAGAATGGTTTACTAAATCACTGTTACCCCTAATCGCTCGTGATGTTGCTATGGGTGGTGCGGTCATAGAGGAACAAGCCATTGCCCAGGCTCAGTATTTAGATTTGGTTTATTCCCAATCTGGTACTTTGTATGATTTTCTTCCGAATGTTGCTCGAGCTAATACCGATCCTTCTAAGCCATCATCCTCATCTCATGCAGATGGTGTTATTGGTTCCGTCAAAACCCAATCTTTCTCCAAGTTGACTACACCCTCCTCTACCTCCCCCCAAACTCAGATCTTTGAGGTGAATACAATTCAATCTGCCCCTTCACAACAATCTGGAGGTAAGAAGAAGACAAAGAATAAATCAAAAAATAATAATGAACAACCCAAAAATCAAACACCTGCTACTGAAAAGAAACCACAACGGAAACTAAAATTCCCATGTATCATTTGTGGTGACGATCACTACACTCGAGATTATCCACTTCACAATGAAGTGGCCAAAACTTTCCAAGGGAATTCACAACCCACTGTGCTTACTCAACCTTTTCCATAGCAACAATCCATGGTTTCTCAAACCCCATCTCCTAGGGGTAGTTCTAGCGAACCTAATAATGAGGCCTTGTTGAGTGCACAAATTTATATGTTTAATGGGATCAATTTGACCAGTCACTCTAAGACCTACGACACACCAGGTAACCCTGACAAAGGAAAAGACACCAATGGTGCCGACACTTTAATGGATCCATCGTCATCCTCTATCTGGACCACTTCAGATTGAGAAACCCATGTTCGACTCTATCTTGTGCCCTCCTAAGAGAACTATCCACAAAGCTACCTTTAATCCTAGTTCACGTGCCGCCCAGAACTACAACATTGTTGTAGATTTGGTTCAAGCAACGTGTGCTATGTCTGCATTAGAAGTTCTAAAACACTATCCCAGTCAATGTAGAACGCTCTTGACCACTCTCAGCACTGTTGATCCTGAGTTGTCCAATCAAATCATGTTTAACCTGGATAATTATGAGTCTTGACTCTCCCACCAACTTTCTTTCCAAGTTGATGTTGTTGTTCACAATTAACAAATCCATCGAACTATTCTGGATGAGGGAGCCTCAACTTGTGTCATGTCTTTAGTGTGTTGGAAAGGTTTAAAATCACCAGCACTCAACAAATCCCCAACGATGTTACGCACCTTTGATGGGTGAGGTTTTCATCCCCATGGGCTTTTACAGTCCCTGCCCATCCAGTTGGGTGGCAAAACCGTTACTGTTGATGTTGAGGTGGTTGATTCTCCCCTCGATTACAACTTGTTACTTGGAAGAAGTTGGTTTTATGCCATGATTGTCGTTTCCTCATCGGTCTTTCAATGTGTACAATTCCCTCACCGGGGCAAAATTGTCACTGTTGATCAGTTGGATTTATGTATGACCGATGCTTGCGCTCCTGCTACCAACAATATTCCTTTCTTGGGAGACCACAAGATCATGTATGAAAGCGTTGGTGTTGTCTTACTGAAAGATTCTATCCTCATGGGTACCTTCCCTACACCACTTCCACCAACTACACATCACATTGCCACCGTTGATATGATTTCGACCGTGGCTTATCAATCTTTGGAATCATCTGACCCTTGGATTGTACCTTTTCCTTTGGAATTCGATGCACTAAGTGACATCATGCCACTTAGTCCAGCCAAAACGTCATACATTTCTACCCAATCTGCTACTCCCTTGTCAGATGACCAACATCTATTGGCACTTGACAGTTCCCTGATGCAACCACGGTTGAGTTCCTTGTTGTCTGCAATCGACTACATTTCCCCAACTTTTCCTTTGGATGAATATCTCTCGGAGATGCTTCACATTGACAAGTTACCTCGGGATAATAACCGTCACCGATCCTCTTTTCTTCCCCCTCGTGAAGAAATTCGGGAAGATATACCGTCTATCTCCCCTCCTGGTGTTGATATTTCATCATCTCCCATGCTTTCAAATTTCGACGATTTGGATCCGGTAGTGGACATGGTGATTTCTTCGATAGGATTATTGGACCCTGATCTCCTTACTCCTGTCACAACCCTCGACATGTGTTCCTTCTCGAGTGATTATCTTCCATTCAATGAAGATCTCCTGGAGGCCATGACCATGTTTTATCCCTTTCCGTGGCATCCTTCCAGAGTGTTATCCTCTTGGAAGCCATGATCAAGAAGCAACAACGAGCATAGTTTCTCTTCTCTGGGGCAAGCTCGTTAAAAAATGAAACAGATGTCCTGAGCATAGTTCTTTTCCTATGTCAAGCTCGTTTAAAAATGAAACGGTCACCTCTCTTGAACCTTCTTTTTATCCACCCTTTGGTGAATGAATCAAATCTTGGAGGGCATTGTCTCCATCCTTTGATGATCATTCCGGAGTTAAGCCACTAGCTTTCAATCTGGGGGCATACCGAGCTTAGTCTTTGTTCTTTCTCGTGCTCGTAAATACATGAGAATACATCCAGGTAGACTTTTATCTCTTTTTAGGACCTGTATGGATACACGAAAAAGGAACCCCCTGGAGTCTTCTTTAAGCTCTTTTCAGACTCTCTAAACATGAAAAGATTGCCGAGTGATCTTGATTTATTTCCCACTC